>PVJS01004320.1:0-23236 GCA_004027185.1 Glis glis
CACACACACACTCTCATGGCTACACAGTGAGGGAAATTCTAAGCTTCCTATAATCTCCTTACACGTGTGCCCTAACATAACTGACTTTCCCTTTTCGGTTATCATTCCAGTCCCCCCACTTCGAGGCACTCGAGGGCCCTTCTCTGAAGGGGAGCAAGCTGCCCGTGGGGCTCACAAGCCAGCATGTCACATTCGTGGGGCTGCTCTCTAAGGAAAATGCAAACACGGGCATATTCCACCGGGCTCCCTCAGAACTGGCCTTTCTGCTCCTGGTCACACTCCTCCCTCGGCACGCCACCTCCCTGTCTAACGCCTTCCGTGGCTCCCTCTGATCGGGAAGTAATGTTCAGTTCTTCATCTGAGCACCAGGCCTGTCTTTCCAGTTTTATCTTCCAGTACGCTCCGGAAGCCCAGGCACCTGCTCCTGTCGTTTCTAGAAAAAATCACGCACCTCCATTTCTGTTTCCCTTCCTTGGACCACTGTTCACTTTTACTTTCTTTCGTGACCCAGCGTAAACACTGTCTCCTTCCATAAGTCAAGGTTTTTCTTCTACGCCCAGTGACGTAAGATCCACCCCAATCACACTGTATCTTACAAGTTCCTGGTGGCAAGAACCACTCTGTGTGTCCCTGGAATACCAGCAAAAGGGCTGTGCCTGACACAACAGCTGCTCAGTATCTGCAGGACAGGCAATCTTGACACCTTATCCTTGTGTGGTCATAAAAAAACCAATCTTCTTCTGTCTCTACCGTCACATCCACAAACACGTCACACAGAACCGAACATTCTAGCAATCTAGTAACTGTCTATAAGACCCACAGACCTGAAATCCTAGCTTCAACTTACACAAACTTGGAATGTTAATTTTCTCCACTGTGAGAGTTCTGTGCATAACACTGGTCCCATTCATCTTACTTGCCTTTTAGCTGTAGTGAGATGCTTGGCTGTCTGCCCCCATGACCCTATGACCTTTCCAAATGGGCTTACTTCATCCACCCATCCCCTACAAGAGCAACTCCACCCAGACTCTGGGCCCAGTTCTATGCTTTATCAAGAGGAAGCTGAGAGCCGGGCGTGGTGGTGCATGCCTGTGATCCCCGTACTTGGGAGGCTGAGTCAGGAGGATCGCAGGTTCGTGGCCAGCCTCAGCTACTTAGTGAGGCCCTCCTCAACTGAGAGTGACCCTGTTTCAAAATAAAGAATAAAAAACAAGGCTGGGGGTGTAGCTTGGAAGCAGAATGCCCCTGGGTTCAATCCCCAGTACCGTAAAAAAAAGAGGAAGCTGAGAGCCAGGCCTGGTAGCACATGCCTGTGATCCCAGTATTTGGGAGGCTGAGACAGGAGGATCACAGGTTTGAGGACAGCCTCAGCAATGGTAGCATGACTCTTAGCAACCTAGTGAGACCTTGTTTCAAAATAAAAAAAGAGATGGGGGTATGTAGCTCAGAGGTAGAATGACTCTGGGTTCAATCCCCAGTACCACACACACACACACACACACGAGGAAGCAGAGGACCAGTTAGTTGTTCAAGGAATCAGTACTGAGTCACTCTACTGATGGCTTTACTAGGCCCTGGTCCCTGTTACCTGAAAACAAGCCTTTGCGGGAGTGGGGTCCTCATCTGGGTTCCCCACCCAGTTCTATTCTCTGGTCCTTCTCAGTAACAGAAACACATGCCGGAATCCCAGTTCTGCGGCTGGGTTTCTGCTATCCGCTCCTTGAGCTCCGGATTTTGTTTTGCTTTATTTTATTTTTGTGGTACTAAGGATTGCACCCAGGGGTGTTCTACTTGTGAGCTACACCCCGGCCCTTTTAATTTTTTATCTTTAAACAATGTCTCACTAGTTGCTGAGGGTCTCAATAAATTGCTGAGGCTGTTTTTGAACCTACAATCCTCCTGTTTCAACCTCCCAAGTACTGGGATTATAGGCATGCGCCACCACACCCAGCGTGAATTTCTTAAAGAGAATGACCCTTTGCCTATGTTTTCCCAGTGTCTGGACTAGTACTAGGAACATTGTATAGATAAAACGAATACCGGCATTTGAAAGGATAAATGGCCTCCCAGGACTGAACTCTATTTATGACATAATTTAGTTAGGAACATCATAGCAAAGACCAACAATTATTTCTACATTCTTCATAGGAGAAAAAGAATCTTTTGTTGGAGAAAGGACCTCTAAATGCCTCTCGAAAAGAAAGTAAAAGCCAGGCATGGTGGCGCACGCCTGTAATTCCAGTACTTGGGAGGCTTATACAACTTGGGAGGCTAAGTACAACTTAGTGAGGCCCTGTTTCAAATTTAAAAATTAGCTGGGCATGGTGGCTCATGCCTGTAATCTCAGTACTTGGGAGGCTGAGACAGGAGGATAGCAGGTTTGAGGACAGCCTCAGCAAGTAGTGAGACTGTCGTCAACCTAGCAAGATCCTGTTTCTAAATAAACAAACAAAAAATAGGGCTAGAGGTGTAGCTCAGAGGTATAAAGGCCCTGGGCACAGCCCCAGTACCACACACACACACACACACACACACACACACACACACACACACAAAAGATTAAGCCAGGCATGTTGGTACATGCTAATCCCAGTACTTGGGAGGCTGAGACAGAAGGATCCTATGTTTGCAGCCAGCAACGTAGTGAGGCCTTGTTTCAAAACAAAAACTAAAAGGGGCAAGGGGTATAGCCCAGAGGCAGAATGTCCCTGGGTTCAATCCCCAGTGCCACAAAACATAAAGATTAAGCCAGGCATGGTGGCACATACTTGTAATCCCAGTACTTGGGAGGCTGAGACAGGAGGATCTCAGGTTCATGGCCAGCTTCAGGAACTTAGTGAGACCCTGTTTCAAAGCAAAAAATAAAAGGGGGTGGGGGTGTAGCTCAGAGATAGAATGCCCCTGGGTTCAATCCCTAGCACCAAAATAATGATGATAATAACGATGATGATAAAAAGCAGATAACATCCTGCTTCAGGAAACGAGCCCGAGGTGCTATCCAAATTAATTAAAATGAAAGAAAAAGAAAGTTTACAGAGAGAAAACCTGTCACTGCGCAGCCCTGGTGCCTCGATGGGCTCCGAGCCCGAGCTCTGCGCAGCGGGAACTCTGGATTCTGCGGCGGGTGACGTGCAAGGCTAAGGGCTGCTTCAGAACTGGAGGGCCGGACAGCGGCTTCCACCATTTGATCCTACCCCACGGCCCTGGGAATTGGAAGGTCTGGGCTCAACCCCTCACTCTGCCACTTACTAGTCTGAGGCTGCTGGACAAGTGAGCTCGGCTCACACACGAGTCCACGCTTCCCATCCGTGGACTGCGGTGACACCGGCCAGCTGGTGGGTTGCTGTGAGGGTGCAGGGCATGGTAAAGATAATAAGGGTGCCACACACCGTGCGAATGTGAATACGGCACATGCCAGGGGAATGGGAACCTCTGCCATGCACCAGAAAGATGACTGAGTGCAGCCGGGCATGGAGGCGCACACCTGTAATCCCAGGACTTGGGAGGCTGAGACAGGAGGATCGCAGGTTCAAGCACAACCTCAGCAACTTAGTGAGGCCCTGTTTACAAATAAAAAGTAAAAAGAGCTTGGGGTGTAGCTCGGAGGTAGAATGCCCCTGGGTTCAATCCCCAGGGAGGGAGGGAGGGAGGGAGGGAGGGAGGAAGGAAGGAAGGAAGGAAGGAAGGAAGGAAGGAAGGAAGGGTGTTTTTCTCCTTTCCTTCATGGTGTGTGCAGAGAAGTCTACAACACCACCTATCCTTGGATTCAAGTGTATCACAGCTCAACCTTTCCACTCGAGTCTTACAACATCCATTCCTGCTTTTCCTGATGGTGCAGGACCCTGAGGCCCAGATGTCTGCATTTTATTGGTGACAAGTATCTGCCTCCTTCAGAGGCAAAAGAAAAAAACCCCTAAATAAAGCCTGTGGCCAGAGTAACCTGAGCACCTTCCGCGGAAAGGACTTGCCGTGGACACTTAATGCGCCCTCGATGTCACTCAGCTCAGCTCCTCCAGGTGGCGCTGAGATGGGAGTGGGAGGTACGTTCCACCTCGCCCAGCCCTTACTGGGGGCTTCCTATGTGCCACACACCGTGCTAAGTGTCTTCCATTTATTTATTATTTTTATATGCTTTTATTGGTGCATTATAGTCTCACATCATATGTGTTTTCTATTTATGTCCTCCTTTCTTTCATTCTTTCTTTTTTTGGTGGTGCTGGGAATTGAACCCAGAGGCATTCTATCTCCAAGTTATACCCCCAGCCTGATTTTACTTCTTATTTGGAAACAGGGTCTAACTAGACTGCTGAGAGCCTCACTAACTTGCTGAGGTTGTCCTTGAACCTGCGGTCCTCCAGTCTCAACCACCCAAGTACTGGGATGACAAGCCTGTGCCACCATGCCGGCTCTCATTTATTCCTGAGAACAACCCTATGAGCTGGGGGTTACTATTCACTCCAGTCTATATGTCCTTGGAGAGGTGACCCCACGCTCCAAGTGGCCTGGAGGTAGGAAAGAGAGGAGCCAGCATCACATACTGCTCCCTGCTGCCTCTGATGTCATAGGCACTGCACTTGGTTCTCTAGGACATGGGTGCACTAGAGATGCAGTGGTGTAATTTAGTGTTGTCAGCAGCCTGGAGGGCAACCTGATAAATCTCAGGCTGATCTCCAAGGTTCAGTAAAGGGATGGGATGAGCAGTCAGTAAAGCTCTGCGTACTCTGCAGAGGCTCTGATTTTCAGGCTAGCTCTATGGTCCTGGTGTCCTTGACGAGCCCCCACTTCCCATCACCGAGGCCAGAACAGGTGGTGCTGCTCTGCTAACTGTGTGGGTACCAGTGTTAAAGCTGGAGGCCGGAGGCAGGATGATCCGTGCAGAAGGCACTGTCCTGGGGCAATCCAGCTGATCTCAGCGAGCTAAGAGAGAACCAAGCTCTTGGCCCTCAAGGCCTTCCCTGATGTAGCCAAATTCAAATTTAATATTTTAATATATTCCGATTGAGTGACAGCTCCTACTTTATTTTTACAAATATACTCTGAGGTTCAATCTGAAGGAAGCAATCTTAGAATAAAAAAAATTGTTTTTTGGCATTAAGGATTGAATCCAGGGAAATTTTAGCTCCGAGCTATCCCCCGTCCTTTTTGTGTGTGTGTGTGTGGTACTGGGGGGTTGCACCCAGGGACCTTCTACCTCCAAGCTACACCCCAGCCCATTTTTTATTCTTTGTTTTGAAACAGGGTCTCACTAAGTTGCGGAGGACCTCACTAAGTAGCTGAGTCTGACCACAAATCTGTGATCCTCCTGTCTCAGCCTCCCAAGTACAGGGATTACAAGTGTGCGCCACCATGCCCGGCTACCCCCTGTCCTTTTTATTTTTTATTTTGAAACAGGGTCTAAGTTGCTGAGGCTAACCCCAAACCTGCGATCTTCCTGTCTCAGCCTCCCAAGTACTGGGATCACAGTTGTGTGCCACCACACCAGGCTGATTTAAATTTTACTGGGATTACAGGTGTGCGCCACCACACCAGGCTGATTTAAATTTTATTCTATTATTTATTTATTTATTTATTTTATGTTTGTTTGATTGTTTGTTTTGTGGTACTGGGGATTAAACCCAGGGGCATTCTACCTCCAAGCTACACCCCCAGACCTATTTTATTCTTTATTTGAAACTGGGTCTCACGACATTGTGGCGGGCCTCCCAAGTAGGGATGGTCACAAACCTGCGATCCTCCTGTCTCAGCCTCCTAAGTACTGGGAATACAAGCATGTGCCACCACACCCGGCTCTAAATTTTATTAAAAAATTTTTAATTAAAAAACAAAAATGTGGCTGAGTATGATGATGCATACCTGTAATCTCAGTACTTGGGAGTTTGAGACAGGAGGATCACAGGTTGAAGACCAGCCTCAGTAACTTAGCAAGACTCTCAGCAACCTAGTGAGACCCTGTTTCAAAAAATAAAATAAAATAGGGCTGGGGGTGTAGCTTGAAGGTAGAATGCCCCTGGGTTCAGTTCCCAGTATTCATTCATTCATTCATTTCCTCCTCCTCCTCCTCCTCCTCCTCCTCCTCTTCCTCCTCCTCCTCCTCCTCTCTCTCTCTCCCTCCCTCCCTCCCTCTCTCTCTCTCTCTCTCACACACACACTGACTGCATATAGCACATCTCATATCCAATGAAACAATTAAAAATGCACACTCCTGGCCTATCGCTGGACACAGGCTTTAAACAATGGGGTATGAAGTGAATAGCACAGCATTCAGGCACCCCATCTGCTGATGTAAAGCCTCAGTCATTCAACAAAGGTTACTACAGTCAGCCCAACCGTCACAAAACACATCAAGACATGTAAGACGATTTATAAAGCTTTGTAGGCCGTCACAATGAAGGTAGAGGACATGGTTCTTTCCTTTGAAGTATTTACTGCCAAACGGGAAAGGGAAAACAAATCAATGTATACACCAATAGTAAATACCACCAAAAAAAATATCTTTCTGCATGGAATGATAACTCGACACAATTTATTTCTGGGAACCACCACGGGAAATATCGGCTTGCTCCTGCCAACACCCAGACTCCGATACCCACAAATTTAACGAGACTGTTCTATCTTGGGTAGCCATGAGAGATGGTCAACAGTACAACATAAAAATAATCTCAAGAGATTCAACACTCAGGTTCAATGAAGACTCCAGGTATGAGAGTCAGGGGCCTCCAGGGAGGCTGACCTCCCTGTGCCCTGGACACCGCTCCCCCGGCTCCACAGCCTGCACAAGAGCTATTTTTACTGGCCAAGATCTAGACAGCTGAGTGTAGTTAGAATGAGATCTCTGAGCAGAGAGGCGCCAAGCACCGGGAGCTCATGCTGGAAGACCTGCTTGTGGCCATACGGTGGGGCGGGGAGCGCGCTCCTGAGGTCACAGAAGGGTCGCAACAGCCCCAGGTCTGAGGGTCAGGCCGGGGTCAGCTTCATAGGAGGCATCGTCTCTGTCTTTGAGCTGAGCCGGCGGCCAGTTCCAAGAGCTATTTTCAGCACACTCTCGGAGCTGCTTCCAGCCGCACACCCACACTCAGGTCCAGGATGGAGAGAGAAAGAGCGAAGGACAGAGAGGGAGGCAGCCTGATTGACTGGGCTCTACTGCCTGTTCCCCGGCTTCCGCGGGTCCCCGGTGTGCTTCTAAGAAAGCAGGATTCAGCAGGCGTCAGTGCCGTGAGCTATATTTATACCACCCAGCTGCCCAGTTGCTGAGCTTTTCACATTTACAAACAGCAGGAGAACAAGATGCTTTCCAGAGAGACCATTTTCTCGTGGTATTTATTCTAGATTTCTCTGGGATGATCTCAGCATACACAATTATTTATTATTTATTTTTGGCACTGGGGATTGAACCCAGGGGCATTCTACCTCCGAGCTACACCCCAGCCCTATTTTTTATTTTTATTTTGAAATAGGGTTTCGCTAGGTTGATGAGTCTCACTACTTGCTGAGGCTGTCCTTGAACCTGCGATCCTCCTGTCTCGGCCTCCTAAGTACTGGGATTACAGTCATGCACCACCATGTTTGGCTACATACACAGTTTTGATGAGAAGAAAAAGAAAAAAAGAAAAAGAAAAGGGGAGAAGAAAATAAATAGAGCTGATGCAGTTCTCTGCTCCTAGTGCGTTACAGAGCTTTTCCTTCCGTACGCTAGAGGAGAACTTCCTTCCTCGTCCTATTTGTTACACGGCTGGGCTTGTGCCTGGGAAACAGACCTGACAGTCACATAGAGCTACACAAGGGAACTTGCTCATCCTTGGTCTTTCTTTCCTGCCTCCTCACAGTGGTAAGCAGAGCAGAAGCGAATACCTCTGCAAATCCAAAATCCAAACATGCTCCGTTCATTCAAAATGCTCCAAATCCCAAACTCTTTGGGCGCAGACACGATGCCACAAAGGAAATAAGCCACACCTGACATCACGTGACAGGTCGCCATCGGCACACGGGGGCCCTAAAATACCCCACGCATTGTCAGCAGGTCCTGGTATAAAGTATGTCTGAAACATGAGTAAATTCGGCGTTTAGACTTCTGTAACTTCCCCCTGACGCACATATCCCTGAATCCAGAAAAATCGGAAACACCGCTGGCTCCAAGCGTGTGGGGGAAAGGCTACTCAGCCCCAGCGAGGGGCGGGGAGGTAGGAGTGCTGCTGGCCTGGTCTCTGGCCTGGACTGACTCCTAGCTGAGGGCAACGGCCACTGTCCATCTGTGTGACCTCGAGTGGCTTCCTTGGGCTCTCTGGGCCTCTGGTCCCAACGCTCCTCCCACGCTCACCGTCAGTTTTGAATGAGGTGTGCGGAAGGAGCCCGATGGCTCCCACTGGATTAGTGAAGACACCTTCCAGCCCTGCCCAGCCCAGCTGTGGTGTCCTCTGGGCCTGGCACGGTGTGAATGAACACAAAACAGCACGGCACAGTGGGCACAGGACCAGGGGAGCCCGCCACTCGTGGCAAGTTACCCTCCCGTGCCTCGGTTTCCCCATCTTTTTTTTGTGTGGTACAGTGGATGGAACCCAGGGGCATTCTACCTCCGAGCTACACCCTCAGCCCTATTTTTTATTCTTTATTTTGAAACAGGGTCTCACTAAGTTGCGGAGGGCCTCACTAAGTGGCTGAGGTTGGCCGCGAACCCAGATCCTCCTGTCTCAGCCTCCCAAGTACTGGGATGACAAGCGTGCGCCACCACGCCCGCTCCCCATCTTAAATTAGGGGTATAACAGCTCCTTCTCAAAAGGCTGCCGCGAGGACTGAGCTGGAGGAAGGAAAGCACTCAGGACCGGACCCGGCACACAGCCCTCAGTAAGCACTGGCTGCCATTACCGCACCGAGGGAAGCTCCACGATTATTCTCCACTGTTCTCACAACTTGACATACATAGATTTTTTTTTTTTTTTTTTTGCGGTACTGGGGGTTGAACCCAGGGGCATTCTACCTACAAGCTACACCCCCAGCCCTGGTTTTTAATTTTATTGTTCATTTTGAAACAGGGTCTCACTAAGTTGCAGAGGGCCTAAGTAGCTAAGGCTGGCCACGAACCTGTGATCCTCCTGTCTCAGCCTCCCAAGTACTGAGATTACAAGTATGCACCACCATGCCCACCTCATAGATACATTTTGAAGTAAAACTTTAAAAACATTATAGAGAGCCAGGTGTGGTGGTATATGCCTGTAATCTCAGTATTTAGGAGGCTGAGACAGGAGGATCGCAGGTTCAAGGCCAGCCTCAGCAATTTAGGGAGACTCTCAGCAACCAAGTGAGACCTTGTTTCAAAATTGTAAAAAAAAAAAAAAAGGTGGGGGGTAGCTCTGAGGTACAAAACCCCTTGGTTCAATCCCCAGAACCTCTAAGGACTATTCCTTAGAACCCATCACTAAAAATTTTTAAGTGAGCCAGGTGTGGTGGCGCATGCTTGTAATCCAGTACTTGGGAGGCTGAGACGGGAGGATCGCAGGTTCGCGGCCAGCCTCAGCTATTTAGGCCCTCCACAACTAAGTGAGACCCTGTTTCAAAATAAAGAATAAAATAGGGCTGGGGTGTAGCTCGGAGGTAGAATGCCCCTGCGTTCCATCCACAGTACAAAAGTAAAGAAAAGAAAAACCTTTTTTTTGCGGTACTGGGGATTGAACCCAGGGGCATTCTACCTCCGAGCTACACCCCCCGCCCTATGTTTTATACTTTATTTTGAAACAGGGTCTCACTAAGTTGCAGAGGGCCTCACTAAGTAGCTGAGGCTGGCCGTGAACCCGGATCCTCCGGTCTCAGCCTCCCAAGTACTGGGATTACAAGCGTGCGCCACCACGCCCGGCAAAAAACGAAAAACAATTTTAAATGTAAATATTCACAGACATGAATGGGGCCATTCTGTAGTTTTCCATTCTGCAGTCCCCTCCCCCAACGTGTTTTCTATCAGATTATTCTCCCAACGCTGTTTTTGTTAAACAGAGTCGCTATTAATCCTCATATAAGACAACCATTTAGAGCCTTCTAAGTAACTCACATGCAAATAAAACTTAATGCTTTTTATTCCCGCCCCCTTGGCTTGACCACAAATAAAGGTGGTTTGGTTTTACAGCGGAGGAACGAGAATTGAGCCCCATTAGCCTCTGAGACCTGAATCTGAACAAGGATTAATTGAAAGGAAATTCTTCTCAGTCGCGGGGGTCCCTTTCGAGAGTGTGGGTTGGGGCTAAGGGGTCTTAGCGGACCCACACGTCACACAAGTCCTCAGGGGGGAGCAAGAATAAATGAACAGCCACACGGGCCTTCCCTGCAATCCTCAAATCCAGGAGAAATTGGAATTAAAGGAGGGGGAACACCAGGAGAAAGCGGGCGGCGCACTGCCCGCGTGTTCTGTACAGGAGGGCCAGGCGCGAGGGCTTGCTTCCCAGGTTTTGCGCGTATGTGACATGTTTACATTATATATACATTAAGGATATGTATTAGTAGTGATATGATTATTTACTTGCGTGTCTCTTAGTCTCAGCTCTCAGAGCTGGTTCCTTTGCTTCACATTCATCTTGCTGCCTTTCTAAACTACTGTCCAGCTGGGCGTGGTGGTGTGCACCTGTAATCCCAGTACTTGGGAGGCTGAGACAGGAGGATCACAGGTTCGAGGACAGCCTCAGCAATTTAGTGAGACCCTCAGCAACTTAGTGACAGCAATTTAGTGACAAAATAAAAAAGTAAAGTAGGAGTCAGGTGTGGTGGCACACACCTGTAATCCCAGTACTTGGGAGGCTGAGACAGGAGGATCGCAGGTTCCAGGCCAGCCTCAGCAAGTAGTGAGACCCTCAGCAATTTAGTGAGAGCTTGCTTCAAAATAAAAAATAAAGTAAAAGCCAGGTGTGGTGGCGCATGCCTGTAATCCCAGTACTTGGGAGGCCGAGACAGGAGGATCACAGATTCGAGGACAGCCTCAACAACATAGCTAGACTCTCAGCAACCTAGAGAAACCCTGTTTCAAAACAAAACATAAAAAGGGCTTGGGGTATAGCTCAGAGGTAGAATGTCCCTGAATTCAGTCCCTAGTACCACTAAATAAATACAGATACCTATATACATACATACATAAAATAGGACTGGGGGTATAGCTCAGAGGTCGAATATCCCTGGGTTCAATCCCCAGCACCACAAAAACAAAAACAAAAACAAACAAACAAAAAAAACCCCGCAGTATACCAGAGTAGCGATGAACACAGAGTGCTAGGTGCCAGTCGTTGGTTCCAAGAGCCGAACAGGTATTCAGCAGTTTATGATGAATTCATCTCTGAATGCTTTATTGAATTACAGGGGTTTCGTATGAAAACAAAACAGAAACCTAACCAACCAGGTTCGTCCAGAGTCTTCCACTGATTTCTTGTAGCAGGAGAGGTGACAATTTGTTTACATCAATTGTACACAGAGATACAAAGCTACAAGTACCTCCCTCAGTGGAATTCTCCATGGGTACCACACGAGACACAAGCTGAGTTGATCCAAGAATAAAAAGGTTATCAACAGTAGTATCATTTCAAGGATCAAAATTGTATCCGTCGTAATAATCATTTCGCTGGACAAAGGGGTTTCTTCCTGGCAAGCTCTAGTTGTACACGCACAAGAACACACGTATTTTGGACAATCTCCCTATGACAGAGAGACTGTCACAATTCATCAGAGGAGGAAGTTAATTTTAGCTCCATCGTCTTCCCCAAACTCTTCTAAAATAATAGTAAAGAGGTTTTTAAATCGGCACAAACTTACATGGACAAAGACAACAGAAGAGAAAACAGCCGGGTGGGGAAGAAGCAAGAGGAGGAGGAGGAGGACGACGAGAAAATGACAATGATGACGAAGAACAATCCAGAAGCTTGAAAGCAGATGGACCACTGGGAGCTCCTCAGCACACCCAAGAAGGTGGAATTCTAAACTCACAGCCAGGAAGGCTACGGAACTACAGATTCCATGGCAGAACCCTAAGAAGGTTGGGACCTGGTAGCCGTCATTGCATCTAGGACTCTAGACAGTGAGGTCACCATTCCTGTCCTGTCATGGCAGATCAGAAGCTTATGCACGGGAGAGAGTGAAACACGGCGACACCAGCGCGAGTTGATACCACAGTGACAAGGTGGGATGAACCGGAAGTGTATATACAGAGGAGGAAAGGAATGTGTGTGTGTTGATCCCAGAGACATATTGATCCCTGGTGGCTCCTACTGTGTTCCCAGGAGGCTGGGAGCTAAACTTACGACCCCTGCAAGGGCCGCCCATCTCTGGGCAATTGGCAGAGCCAAAGATTAAAAAAAAGAGCTGGAGGTATTTACCCAGTGGTACCCCAAGATGTGCGGGTGGGTCATGTCCACTGACGCATGGAGAACTTCCCATCAGAACTTGGATGCCATCAACTCTTTTCTATTTTTGGTGGTGATGGTACTGGGGATTGAACCCAGGGATGTTCTATCTCACATCCCCAGCCCTATTTTATTTTTTATTTTGAAACAGGGTCTCACTAAGTTGCTGAGAGTCCCGCTAAACTGCTGAGGCGGACCTTGAATCTGAGATCTTCCTGCCTCAGCCTCCCAAGTACTGGGATTACAGGCATGTGCCACCAGGCCTGGCTGCCGTCAACTCTTAAATATGAGCAGATAAACCAGAAATCACCAGATGTTTGAGCTAGAAAGGCAGAACGCACAGTGAAAATCAAAATCAGAAAAGGGCGACTTGGAGAAGACAGAGGAAAGTGTTGGAGACATTCAGGAAAAGAAAAGATATATATAATGATTATTCTCAGAGAAACAAAAGAAGATATTACAACTAGGTAACATGAAGCAGATGCTATTACTAGGAACAAAGTCAAGAAAAAAACAGAGCTCTAGATATTAAAGGTGCGATGTCAGGAAATAAAAACTCGGGAAAAGTCGTGAGAAAAGTTGGAGTCGTCTCCCAAAGAGGAGCTTTGGAAAAAAGCAAAAACAAAAACAAAACGCTTCCAGAAGACAAACACGGGAGCCAACACAAAATGCTTCACACAGAGGATGCGCGGCCGTCCGAAGGAAAATAGAGTGAGCTTCAAACTTCTGGGGGAAATTTTCTCTTGTCTAGAATTGTATCCTCAAATTATCAGACAAGTATGGGGAAGGATAAAGGTATTTGATAGACAGGCAAGGTCTCAAAACATTTACTTCCCCTCTACCCTTTCTCGTGGAACTACCAGCAATGGTCCTTCACTAAAACCAGAGAATAAACCGGGTGTGGCGCCTGCAATGTCAGTACTTGGGAGGCTGAGACAGGCAGCCATCACGGGTTCCAGGACAGCCTCAGCAACTTGGAGAGACCCTTAGCAACCTAGTGAGATCCTTTTTCAAAACAAACAAACAAACAAATAAATAAAGACTGGGGGGCAATAAATACACGAAAAAATGTTTGACATCATTAGTAATCAGGGAGATGCAAATCAAAATTACACCGAGATGCCATCTAACCCCAATCAGAATGGGAATCAAGAGGTCAAACAACAATAACGCTGGTGAGGATGTGGGAATAGGAACTCTTCCACACTGTTGGTGGGATTGCAGACTAGTGCAGCCTCTGTGGAGATCAGCGTGGAGGTTCCTCAGAAAATTGGGACTGGATCTAGCATATGATCCGCTATGCCACTCCTGGGTATCTGTCCAAAGGGACTGACATCAGAATATTATAGTCTTTATTATTTTTCGGAACTGGGGATTGAACTCAGGGGCATTCTACCTCTGAGCTACACCCCAGGCCTGTTTTTTATTCTTTATTTTGAAATGGGGTCTCACTAAGTTGTAGAGGGCCTCACTAAGTGGCTGAGGCTGGCCGCGAACCTGGATCCTCCTGTCTCAGCCTCCCAAGTACTGGGATTACAAGTGTGTGCCACCAAGCCTGGCTTAGAATATTATAGTAATATATGCATATCCATACCTGCTGCACAGAGAAGCCACAGGCACCAATACAGAGCTCTTTTTGCTCACAACTTGAAATCCACACACATCAAATAAACAGTGAGTCTGTCCCCTAGAAACAAACTCAGGATTCTCAAAAGGCATTCTATTTATGCATTTGAAAATGTCAGAAATCCAGTCAGGTGTGGTGGCACACACCTGTTACCCCAGTCCTTGGGAGGCTGAGACAGGAGGATCGCAGGTTCAAGGCCAGCAAACTTGGTGAGGCCCTCCGCAACTTGGTGTGATCCTCCTTTAAAATAGAAAATGAAATAGGGCTGGAGATCTAGCTCAGAGGTAGAACGCCACACACACACACACACACACACACACACACACACACAGAGAGAATATAGCGGAAATCTTATACTGACCCATAATGAGGCGGTAAGGACTAAATCTACAAATTCCTGGCTTTTATTTTGGAATTCTATCAATGACATGTGCTATTTTCAATGATTTCGTACTTACCAGAAGTTCTGGCTTAGCAGTTTATCTAGGCCTTTAATTAGGCAAAAGTGAGAAAACAAATTAAGTTGTCCTTAATACAAATTTTGTGGTGCAGAAAATACTGCAAAACATGAGGTTCAGGCGTGAAAACATAATAAGAATGGAGACTTGGTAGGAAATGACCGAAATGACAGCACCCTACTAAAACCCCAAAGGAAGTCACATTGAGTGGTGACCAAAGCATAATTCTGGAATAATCCCAAGAGTACTGGAAGTTCAGGTTTGTTTGTTTGTGTGTGGCACTGGGGATTGAACCCAGTTGCATTCTACCTCCAAGATACACCCCCAGTCCTAATTTATTTTGAAACAGGGTATAGGTAGGTTGATGGAAGGAGTCTCGCTATTTGCGGAGGCTGTCCTGGAACCTGCAATCCTCCTGTCTCCCAAATACAGAGATTACAAGTGTGCGTGCCCGGCGTCAGGTACATTTTAATTAATTTATTTATTTTGTGGTACTGGGGATTGAACCCAGGGGCATTCTACCTCTGAGGGATGGGTGTACCCCCATCCCTCTTTTATTGTTTATTTTGAAACAGGGTCTCTCACTAAGTTGCTGAGAGTCTCACTAAGTTGCTGAGGCTGGCCAGGAACCTGCGATCCTCCTGGCTCAGCCTCCCAAGTACTGGGATTACAAGCATGTGCCACCACGCCCAGTTTCAGGTACAAGTTTAAATAGAGACCCCCTAACCCATGTTTGAGGCCCTAGAACAGCTTTCATATTGCACCCCAATATCCCCACCCCCGCCCCGGGATATGTGGTCACTTCTTGTAGCCAGTGGCTAAATTATGCAGAGGAGCTTGCTTTTAAAACGTGTGCCCGAATCAGATGCCAGGCGCAGAAGGCCTGCTATTGGCAGTCTCCTTCATCTGGCTCTCGCGTCCCTCGCTCGCTCCGCTGTCCAGAGCGGCTCCGGGGTTTAAGCTGGAAGCCTGTAAGAGCGTGAGCAACGTGACTATAAAAAGCTGCCGCGGCTGACGCAAAGCGAAGGCAAGGCTGCCCGCGACAGTGGCAGCCAGGAAGCCGGCTCCGCCGCGTAGTGACATACTTCTACTCTGCACAGAAGATAGGCGAAGCTCTGGGTGTCTTTCCAAGAGGAGACATATGGTAAAGAAAAAAATACCGCCAGTGCTGCCGTGCTGCCTGCTAATTACAACGGTGGAGGTGGGACTGGCGGTGACCAAGATGGGAGAGTTTCCCTCCTTCATTGATCCGGCAAGTGTGTATTGAGCATTTCCTTGTCCCAGGCATCAGGGGTCCAGCAACGCACAAAACAGAGAAACTCCCCTGCTCTTACGGGGCTCAGTCAGGAGAACTGGACAATAAATAAACAAGTAAAATATCTACTATGGCCTGGCATGGTGGTGCACACTTGTAATCCCAGTACTTGGGAGGCTGAGACAGGAGGATCGCAGGTTGGAGGACAGCCTCTGATACTTAGTGAGACAATCTGCAAGTTAGTGAGACTCTGTTTCAAAATAAAGAATAAAAAAAGCCGGGTGTGGTGGCTCACGCTTATAATCCCAGTTCTTGGGAGGCTGAGAACAGAGGATCGCAGGTTCATGGCCAGCCTCAGCTACTTAGTGAGGCCCTCGGCAACTTAGTGAGACCCTGTTTCAAATAAAGAATAAAAAATAGGGCTGGGAGTGTAACTCGGAGGTAGCATGCCCCTGGGTTCAATCCCCAGGACGAAAAAATACACACACACACACACACACACACACACACCTACTATGTCGAATGGTGGTGTCATGGGAAATGTTCTGGAAACAGTAGCACTGTGATGGGGTGAGGGTCACCAGGGAGACCCACATGTCAGCAGATGTGTGAAGGGAGGGAGGGAGCTGTCACCCCTCACTTCTCCTGTATTTTCAACTCTCCAACTCTCACCTCAAATTCCGCATGGCTAAGTTGCTGAGAGTCTTGCAATTTGGGGTTTCAAGTGTGTGCCATCACGCCTGGCTACTTAGAAGAATCTTCTAATATTTGGAAAATAAACACTTTCAAGGAGTTGGATGGTACCGTGTAAAAAGGTCAGGCTCATCTTTTTCTTGGAGTAGGGTTTTGCCACTGTCTCGTGGTGTAGCCACGCTTCCTAACATGCTAACCGAACGTGGAAACAAAAATTCTCTGCGATGTGATCACTGGCTAACACCTCTGACACGCAGTCCAAAGTGGGGAGAGGCAATAATCCCTGTGCCCTCCAGCGAGCTGACCCGTGGGAACGGGAACACGAATGTGGAAGCCCTCACTCTGCAAAGGACAGAAGCACGGAATGAATCCTCTGCTACACAATCATTTGCAATCTTTTTTTTTTTTCGGTACTGGGGATGGAACCCAGGGGCCTTCCACCTCCAAGCTCCATCCCTAGCCTGATTTTATTCTTTATTTTGAAACAGGGTCTAAGTTGCGGAGGGTCTCACAAATTGCTGAGGCTGGTCTTGAACCTGCAATCCTCCTGTCTCAGCCTTCCAAGTACTGGGATTACAAGCGTAGGCCACCACACCTGGCTAACATTTGCAATCTCGACCTAGACTCCTACACTTGGGTCTGCTCAGCATCTGCTCCGTGGCCCCTTCTGTCTGGGGGAACACCAAGATTGGTGGAGCTCTCCTGGTTCCCTGGAACATCACCTGGACTCAGCCAATCAGGTGCACCTGCACACATCGGAGGGGCGTGGCCAACTCCCCAGAGATGGCAGGATATTCACCGCACCTCCTGTGATCATGTGTTCATGGGCAGTCAGGCCAAGGTGGCGTTCTAAATAAACTTGTCCCTGTGGCACCATTGTAGCCGAGCTCTCTGCTGCCTCCCTTGGTTTCTGCTTCTTTTTTAAAAGTTGAGCCAGCTGGGTGTGGTGGTGCACACCTATAATCCCAGTACTTGAGAGGCTGAAATAGGAGGATAGCAAGTTCGAGGCCAGCCTCAGCAAGTAGTGAGACTCTCATCAACCTAACAAGACCCTGTTTCAAAATAACAAATAAAAAGGGCTGGGAGTGTAGCTCTGAGGTAGAATGGCCCTGTGGTCAATCTTCAGCACCACAAAAATAAATAATAAATAAATAAACAAATAAATAAAAATTGAGCCAAAGAGCTACCCAATGTATTTCCAATAAAAGCTTTGTTTCTGGTTAAGTTACTCATAATTTTTTTGGTAAGAAATAATTGGTATGTACTTCTAACAGCGTTATATTACTGAATGGGTTAGGGTGACTATCTGCTCTTGTACCAATGCAGTAAAAAAGAAAACAGACCGCTGATCCTACAAACCTATTCTAATATAAACCACAATGTTTGTTCTTCTAAAAAGTCTGCATTCCAAGTGCAAAGATAATCACAACTTATTTTATATACTTTTATTGGTGCATTATAGTCTCACATCATAACGTAGTTCATAGTGATAGTGACATACATGCACACAGCACTTGGCGAGCTTTCCCTGGGCTGCCTCCCAGTTCCCCTTCCCCACAGAGAGTACTGAAATCTCAACTTAAAACAAACAAAAAACAAGCTACATCTATTAAACTAGAGGAGATAACAATTATACTTCTGTGAATCCATTTTGTAATAAATTACAATTTACAGACTGTTCATTCAACACAGATTTTTGGGAAGCCTTCTCTGCACTAGGAAGAGAAAAAAAGAAATTAATTCTAATTAACCCTCCCCATCCACCCACCAGGGCCTCAGGCATGCCAGGCAAGCATTCTACCACTGGGCTAGACCCCCAGCCCAATCCTTTTGGCTTTTTTGCATCCAGGTAAAAGCAGAGAGGCCTACGTGTATCACATTTGTAATGCAGTAGACAGAGAAAAAAAAATGGGCAAAACCTTTTTAAAAAAGTCATATCATTTATTTCACGTTGCAGAAAACTTTTTATTACTTTTTTGCAGTACTGGGGATTGAACCCAAGGGCATTCTACCTCTGAGCTACACCCCCAGCCCTATTTTATTTTTTATTTTGAAACAGGGTCTCGCTAAGTTGCAGAGGCTGGCCATGAACCTGCAATCCTCCTGTCTCAGCCTCCTAAGTACTGGGATTACAGGTGTGCGCTACCACGCCCAGCTTATATGAACCAGTTTTTATTTTTTGTTTGTTTGTTTGCAGTACTGGGGATTGAACCCAGGGGCATTCTACCTCTGAGCTACAACCCCAGTCCTATTTTATTCTTTATTTTGAAACAGGGTCTCACTAAGTTGCAGAGGGCCTCACTAAGTAGCTGAGGCTGGCTGCAAACCCGGATCCTCCTGTCTCAGCCTCCCAAGTACTGGGACTACAGGTGTGCGCCACAGCACCCGGCTTATATGAACCATTTTTTAAAGAAAACTTTGACTACCTGGAAACCCTTAGAAATGAACCATTCTAGAGATCCATGTTTGCCAGGATAGCATACTAAATACCAAAGGTTATCTCAGTGATTATTCTAACAACTCTGGGGGAACTTTTGCTACATTATCTTCTGTATTTTTCTTCTGGTAGAAAAGAGAAAAATAGCAGGGAAGCAAATGGCTTCCTCTCTTGAACAATGTCATTTCAGTCCTGGAAATGTCCCTGTCTCGATTCCCTCAGTAGATAGTAAGTGGGCCTGCATACAAAACCTGTATTTAGCACCTGACTTCTTTTCTGAGCCATCTATTCCTTTCTTGACGTGCATGATTACCATGTCTAGCTTTCGACTATGGTTTTAGACATGAGCCCATCAGGGGGAAAGCGAGAGGGATTTCTCGTTTTTAAGGTAGGAACTCAGCAAGTTCAGGAATGAGCTCCGGGGGAGGGGCGGTGTGCTTACTTTCTGCCAAATATATTTGCTGCAGCGATCTTCTGCGAACCAGAAAAAGTACAAGCTGTTAAATGGCCAATCATTTCTAAATGCTGAAGGCTGGGTTTTAAAGGCGGCCTTATTCAGGGAATCGGGCACAAATATATGCAGAGATACGCTCGTGCATACTCAAGAGGGAAGTCAGCAGGCCCAATTTTCCTGTTTGGTTCAAGCCCAAATCTAAGAAAAGATAGAGCTAAGTATTTAATCCAGCTCTGAACTATGCAGGACACAGATACAGGAAGGACAAAAGCCACTCTGACATCTCCTTGCCACGTCAATCTGGTTTTGGTGGTCTGGGAAATAAAATATCCACCAGCCGAGGTCTGACAACTTTACAAAGCTACAATAACGGGACAGCCCGAGGCTGTACGGCCGGAACAATCAGTTGTAGAAAAGAACGATGTGTCTGCTCCTCTAAGGCCTTTTATCGTGAAATCGCTCACAGGGAGGGCTCTGACCGTAAAGAAAGAACTTGGCTTTTCTACCCTGCAGTGCAAATCCAGTGTAGACAACTGGGGTCGTTTAAAGGTGTTTCAAAGAATGATGATGATGATGATGATGATGATAATGATGATTATCATTATTATTATTATTATTATTATTATTATTTGCAGTACTGGGGGTTGAACCCAGGGGCATTCTCCCTCCGAGCTTCTACACCCCCAGCCCTATTTTTTATTCTTTATTTTGAAACAGGGTCTCACTAAGTTGCGGAGGGCCTCACTGAGTAGCTGAGGCTGGCCGCGAACCCAGATCCTCCTGTCTCAGCCTCCCAAGTACTGGGATTACAAGCATGTGCCACCATGCCCGGCTAAGAGTGATTATTTTAGAAAGGAAAAATAAGAGCTCTCTGGTCCAATGGGAGAGTAATTCTTTCTCTTCTCCAATAAAGCATCAAATAGTGTCAGGCAATAGCCGGGGGTGGTGGTGCACATCTATAATCCCAGTACTTGGGAGGCTGAGACAGGAGGATCACAGGTTCGAGGTCAGCAATGTAATGAGACCCTGTTTGAAACTAAAAAAATAAAGTTGGGCTGGGGATGTAGCTTAGAGGTGGAATGCCCCTGGGTTCAATCCCTAGCAACACACGCATGCGTGCGCGCACACACCCACACATGCACGCGCATACACAAACACTCACCCACACCAGCATCAGACAGGGTTTGGAGTGCTCTGCCCTGGACGAGGGAAGGCAGTGGGATGCAGGCAGGTGTCTTGATCTGCTTCTGGTTCATTCGGCGCGCGTATGGTACTGGGCCCTGGGAATCTGAGATGCTTAAGATAAACCGCTGCCATCCAGGAACTCACGACGGGCACTAAGCAGACCTTGTTTGCTGAAGGAAATCCCTCCACGGTGACTCACGACAGACAGGGCCACCCGAGGCACAGGTGCCAGCCAACCTAGCCGTGATGGCGCCACTCACTGGTCCCTGCCACACGCCAGACACACTCCCAGGCACTACCTAAGCAGCGACTCGCACGGCTTCCTGTGAACGGCTCGGCTCACGGGCCTGCGATCCCCTCTAAAGACGAGGAAGCGGAGACTGTGGGATCGGGTCTGGAGTAGGGCTCGCATGCAGATGCATTTTCGACCACAGTTTCAGTGTTTTTTTTTTTTTTATCTGAAATGCTGTTGATCATCAGTGCTTCGGATTTTGGGAATTTTTGGATTTGGGAATATCTGCATATATATGATGAGACACTTAGGGAAGAGACCCAAGTCTAAACATGAAATTCATTTCTGTTTCATATGCACAGCCGCAATGTACTTAGACAATATTTTTAGTGTGCCTCTCTCTCTCTCTCTCTCTCTCTCTCTCTCTATATATATATATATATATATATATATATATATACATTTTTTTTTTTTTTTTTGGCGGTACTGGGGATTGAACCCAGGGGCATTCTACCTCTGAGCTCCACCAGCCCTATTTTTTTATTCTTTATTTTGAAACAGGGTTTCACTAAGTTGTGGAGGGCCTCACTAAGTAGCTGAGACTGAACCCAGATCCTCCCTTCTCAGCCTCCCAAGTACTGGGATGACAAGCGTGCGCCACCACGCCCAGCTAGTGTGCCTATATTTTGAAATGGCCTGTCATGTGTGGTCATGTGTGGGATTTTCTGCTTGGAGCATCATGTGGGTGCTTAGAATGTTCTGGATTATGGAGCATTTCAGATTTCAGATTAGAGATGCTTAACCTGTATATATCACGGCTTGCTCTGCAAACAGAAGTTCTGGTCCACTTAGATGAGGTCCATCTACTCGTAAATACTTCAGAACCACCTTGGTGCGCAGAGCCCCGTGCTGCGCTCCGGGGGAAGGCAGGATTAATTGGTGATTGACTCGACCCCGTCCCAGCCCACCAGAGGCTTGCGACTGCGCGGTGAGGACAGACGGGAAACAGAGGGCTCCTTGCAAGCACACTGGGGTGCTGGTGAGTCTGCAGTGGAGACCAATGTGAATCAGGCCTGCAGGATGAACTCGAAGTATGCTCATGTATCTTGCTGAGCTGGGGACAGGGGTCAGGATGGAGGGGGGACAGGTTCAGTATGGACGAGCTGCAGCCGGAAGGAGCACCGGCGAGAATGTGATCCTTACGAGACACAGAAAAGGCTCCACGTGGCTGGAGAACAGACAGCCAAGAGCTAAGTGTACGAAACGAGGCTGCGGAGGCCAGAGGGACAAACGGCACCTCGCGGGCCAAGGCACGGACCCCAAGAACAGCAGGAAGGCTCTGGGGGTGTTTACGGCAGGAGGGAAGGGATCCATGGAAAACACACGCCCAGATCTGCACGTTGACACACTAAATCTAAGTGCAAAGAGCTGGGTACAGAGCCGGGCGTGGTGGCACACGCCTGTAATCCCAGTACTTGGGAGGCTGAGACAGGAGGATCGCAGGTTCGAGGACAGCCTCAGCAAGTAGTAAGACTCTCATCAACCTAGTGAGACCCTGTTTCCAAATAAGAAATAAAATTGGGCTGGGGGTATAGCTCAAAGATAGAATGCCTCTGGGTTCAATCCCCAGTACAAAAAAAAAAAGTGCTAGGTACAGACCACCACTTCTTAGGCCCCAATGGAGGCAAATAATCCTAGACAATGCTGGACAAAATAATACAGAAAAGGCCGGGCATAGTGGTGCACACTTGTAATCCCAGTACTTGGGCGGCTGAGACCGGAGGATCCGTGTTCGTGGCCAGCCTCAGCTACTTAGTGAGGCCCTCTGCAACTTTGTGAGACCCTGTTTCAAAATAAAGAATAAAAAATAGGGCTGGGGGTGTAGCTCGGAGGTAGAATGCCCCTGGGTTCAATCCCCGGTACCAGAAAGAAAAAACAAACAAACAAAAAATTACAGAAAACAAAAATGTTCCCTTCAACCCTTTCCCCTCGAGAGAGCCACGGCGACTCTTCTCCTGCGGTGCCTTCTGGTTTATTTTTGTGGATAAGAACGAAAGCTTCGGGATTATTTTGAGGAGAGTCATTTGCATCTTGCCTGTTCAACGATATTCCATGAGCACTTCAAAACCATGATTTTTAATTAGTGAATAATATTCCAGCATAATGATCTACCCGAATTTGTTTAACCAATTGCACGCTGTTGGCCCCTGCTGCACTGCGCGTTTGTGTACGGGAGTGTTTATCAGCATCTGAGAGTGTTTCCTGGTGATGGATTCCTGGAATTACCAAAGAGCAAAACCGTTTCAAGGTTCTTCACTTCCATTGCCAGAGAGCATCCACACAGGTTGTGCTGACTGGACTCTATCTTGTGCTCAGGTCACTGCTGGGGCATTTGCATTTCAACAGAGGTGTGTGCGTGTCGAATGCCCTGCGGAAAGTCTGGAGTGACCAGCTGTGTCAGGTATAAACACTTGTGCCCATCTCCCTCTAGTTGCACCTGCATTGAAGATTAACATTTAAAAAAGTTCTG
>PVJS01004320.1:29774-69973 GCA_004027185.1 Glis glis
TTTGAAACAGGGTCTCACTAAATTGCGGAGGGCCTCACTAAGTAGCTGAGGTTGGCCACGAACCCGGGTCCTCCAGTCTCCGCCTCCCAAAGTACTGGGATTACAAGCGTGTGCCACCACACCCGGCTTTTTTATTCTTTATTTTGAAACAGGGTCTCACTAAGTTGCAGAGGGCCTCACTAAGTTGCTGAAGCTGGCCTCGAACCTGCGATCCTCTTGACTCAGCCTCCCAAGTACTGGGATTACAAGCGTGCACCACCATGCCTGGCTTCCCACCACACTTTGAGAAACTGGAATCCCTACGTGTGGCAGGTCGATGGTAACACTATCGTGACCGGTCTCAAAGGCAGAGACAAACAGACGCGGTGCTGGTCATGAGGTAAAGCACGTAACAACCATTCTGTGTCTTCTGAGCTCGCTGGCTTGTCCTGGAGGATATAACACGGTCATTACTTATGCATTCCTCACAGAAGTCAAACAGGCTCTCTTCCTCAAGCATCAAAAACTATACTCGAGCTGGGCGTGGTGGCACGCTTGTAATCCCAGTACATGGGAGGCTGAGACAGGAGGATCGCAGGTTCGCGGCCAGCCTCAGCTACTTAGTGAGGCCCTCTGCAACTTAGTGAGACCCTGTTTCAAAATAAAAAATAAAATAGGACTGGAGATGTAGCTCGGAGGTAGAATGCCCCTGAGTTCAATCCCCAGTACAGCCAAAAAAAAAAAAACCCCACTATACTCAAGCCAGGCATGGTGGTACATACCTGAAATCCCAGTACTTGGGAGGCTGAGACAGGAGGATCCGGGTTCGCGGCCAGCCTCATTAACTTAGTGAGGCCCTCCACAACTTAGTGAGACCCTGTTTCAAAATAAAAACTAAAATAGGACTGGGGTGTAGCTCAAGAGGTAGAATGCCCCTGGGTTCAATCCCCAGGGCCAAAGGAAAAAAAAAAAAAGCTATACTTGTGCATGGGACCTTGATACCTTTCTAGAAGACCTATTTGAATTTCCCCTGTGCCATGAGGTTACTGAAGACAAATAGAGGAGGAGAAGGAGAGAGGGCTATGGTCAGACCGAACAAGTCCATCATCAGCTTAACAGCAGTGAGATAGGACCCTCCCTGTTGGGCATTCTGGGAGTCACGGGAGGAAGGCTGGACCCCTGGGAGCCCCAGGCTTCAGGATGGGCCCCCACATAGAACGACACGCGTCTCTGGCTTCCGCGTAGATGGGCACAGGCAACTCCAGCATCCTGTAGGTGTGAGATGAACAAAGGGGTGGGACTTCCTGTCTCTGAACGGACTGGCAGGGACTTCCTGTCTCTGAATGCCCAGCCTGAAACCCAGGCCACTTCCTCAATCCCCGGGCCACCCGGGGTCGGGATGGTGCAGGGAAACTGGTAGATATACACACGAGAGACCAGCAACTCCCAGTTTCTAAGGCGCAGGGGTCTGCCTGGGGACTTGAGGTCCAGGGGCACTTGTCCCCTGCCACCCCTAGCCCATACTTGCATTCTGCTCTTCCTGTGTCTAAAGAGCAGAGGCAGACAGGCATGGTGGCGCACACCTGTAATCCCAGTGCTTGGAAGGCTGAGACAGGAGGATCGCAGGTTCAAGGACAGCCTCAACAACTTAGTGAGACCGAAAGAATAAAATAGGTCTGTGGGTGTAGTTCAGAGGTAGCATGCCCCCGGGTTTCATCCCCAGAAACACACACACACACACACACACACACACACACACACACACACACAAAATAGTACTTGCTTTTTTGCCATCTTTTAATTTTTTTGGTACAGGGGATTGAATTCAGGGGCATTCTACCTCTGAGCCACACCCCTAGCCCGATTTTATTTTATTTATTTATTTATTTTCTTTTGCGGTACTGGGGATTGAACCCAGGTGCATTCTACCTCCAAACTATCTCCCCAGCCCTATTTTTTATTCTTTATTTTGAAACAGGGTCTCACTAAGTTGCGGAGGGCCTCACTAAGTAGCTGAGGCTGGCTGCAAACCTGCAATCCTCCTGTCTCAGCCTCCCAAGTACTGGGATTACAAGCGTGCGCCACCACGCCGGGCTTTTATTTTTTATTTTAAAACAGTCTCACTAAGTTTCCAAGGCTGGACTCGAACCTGCAATCCTCCTGTCCTAGCCTCCAAATTACTGGGATTACAAGTGTGCGCTAGCACACCTGACTTTTCTTTCCATCTTAAACCCAAATGGGGAATACACAGTGAAGGAAAGGAATTTTTTCTAAGACCTCTCTGGCTGCTATAGGCCAATGGAAGATTCAAGTGAGAGAGGAAACTTCTCTCCAGAAGCCGGGCGTGGTGGCGCACGCTTGTAATCCCAGTACTTTGGGAGGCAGAGACCGGAGGATCCGGGTTCACGGCCAGCCTCAGCGCTCTCTCTCTCTCTCTCTCTCTCTCTCTCTCTCTCTCTCTCTACTTAGTGAGGCCCTCTGCAACTTCGTGAGACCCGGTTTAAAAATAAAGTATAAAAAATAGGGCCGGGGGCGTAGCGCGGAGGTAGAACGCCCCTGGGTTCAATCCCCGGTACCGCAAAAAAAAAAAAAAACCTCTCCAGGAGAAACGACTCCACTCTCCCCTCACTATGAACTCCAGACGACACCCACATAGCGTTTCGCGACACGCGCCAAAGGAAGACTAAGTACTGCGAGTCTTTGATGATTCGGTGCCATCCAAATCAGACTTCCCTCAGATGTTCTCCTGGATGTCATCTGTGTTTGACATACAAGTGAAACGAAAAAATATTTTGGTCTGGATTGAAAAATAGTTTTGAAAGTCTACATTCTTCAGGGAAGGAAAATGGGAATGAGGAAGGAAAATTAATTTTGGAGCTATATGCTACAGTCAATGACCTGAGAAGTCATAAAACGTTGCACAAGGCCTAACACACACTAAAAGCTCATTTATACATTGGAAAGCAAATAAAATAAAACAGAGAATCAAGAACAAATGTACACTGTCTGTGGAAAGTTCTAGTATGCACTTGTGAATGTTACATATTTATCTCCACTCCACTGGGCACAGTAGGTATGCAGTAAGTACTAGGATTTTCTTTCTTTCTCCCTTTTTTTTTTTTTGCAGTACTGGGGACTGAACCCAGGGGAATTCTACCTCTGAGCTCCACCCCCAGCCCTATTTTTTATTATTTATTTTGAAACAGGGTCTCACTAAGTAGCTCAGGCTGGCTGCGAACCTGCCATCCTCCTGTCTTAGCCTCCCAAGTACTGGGATTACAGGTGTGCGCCACTAAGTCGGGCTCTGAAGTCAATTTTAATAACAATCACCAACGCAGATGGGACATGCTGAAGGGATAAAGAACATAAGTTCCTAGCCTAGCGGCATGTAGTCCCAGTACTTGGGAGGCTGAGACAGGAGGATCACAGGTTCGAGGCCAGCCTCAGCAACTTAGTGAGGCCCTCAGCAACTTAGCAAGACCCTGTTTCAAAATAAAAAATAAAATGGGGCTGGGGGTGTCGCTCAGAGGTAGAATGCCCCTGGGCTCAACCTCTAGGAACAAACAAACAAACAAACAAAAAGAACAGGTTCCAATACTCACGGACTGGGATTGGAATCCCAGCTCTACTACCAACCAGTTCTGTGGCCTTCGGCAAGGTTCTAGATGTTTCTAAGGCCTAATTTCTGTACCTGTAAAGCTAAGATAGTATCACCTACCTGTCAGACTTGTTCGAAAGTTAAGGAGGCAATTTATGAACACACGAGAGTCACAGAGTACACACCCAGTGACTGTCTATGCAGGATCGGATTTTTCTGGTACCTTGACTTTTTTAAATAAAAATGAGTGCTTAGAAGGCCTTCTAGAGGCAAAACTAGTAAGTCTTTTTTTGGGGGGGTGGTACTGGGGATTGCACTTAGGGGCATTCTACCTCCGAGCTACACCGCCAGCCCTATTTTTATTCTTTATTTTGAAACAGGATCTCACTAAGTTGTGGAGGGCCTCACTAAGTAGCTGAGGCTGGCCACGAACCTACGATCCTCCTGTCTCAGCCTCCCAAGTACTGGGATTACAAGCGTGCGGCAGCAAAAGTCTTTTTCTAATACAAACTGAAAGTCAAGAGGCAGAATGATAAAGCAGTCCTAAAATTTCCTATCAGCACACAATAAAATCTAACTGGCAGGACCAGTCACCAGTAGGCCTCTCCTGGAAGCCAGTTTGGACAGGGCTACCTGTCATGGGAAAGGCTGACAGGGACAAGCCTCCAGGAATATCCGAAGTGTTTAGGGAACAGCTGGGAGAGCAAAGCAAAACCCCAAGACGAGTTCTCTCGAGGAAACTGCAATGTTCAACCTACAATCCAAGTAATTCTCATGTCAGCCTTCACTCAGAAACCCCCACAGACAAATTGCTACCATATCTGGCAAGCACCCATTTTCAATAGATCTGTTTACAATAGATACACTGATAAAAAAAAATGTCTAGCTTTCTTTTTTGTTTTTTGTTTTTGTTTTGGGCACTCGGGATTGAATCCAAGGGCTTTGTACCTTTGAGCTACACCCCAGCCCTTTTTATTTTGAAACAGGGTCTGGCTCCTGCCTCACCTTTTTAAAATCAAAATGAGAAGCCAGGCATGGTGGCACACGGTTGTAATCCCAGTATTTGGGAAGCTGAGACAGGAGGATCATAGGTTGAGGGCCAGCCTCAGCTACTTAGTGAGGCCCTCTGCAACTTAGTGAGACCCTGTTTCAAAATAAAGAATAAAAAAATAGGGCTGGGGGTGTAGCTGGAGGTAGAATCCTTAGTACCGCCAAAAAAAAAAAATCAAAATGAGGAACCCGCGATCCTCCTGTCTCAGCCTCCTAAGTACTGGGATCACAGGTGTGCACCACCATGCCTGGCTATAGAGCCCTATTTCCTTTGTGTGTGTGTGTGTGTGTGTGTGTGTGTGTGTATGGCACTGGGGATTGAACCCAGGGGCACTCTACCTCTGAACTACACCCCCAGCCCTATTTTATAATGGTCTCACTAGGTTGCTGAGAGTCTCACTACTTGCAGAGGCTGTTCTCGAACCTGCGATCATCTTGTCTCAGCCTCCCAAGTAGTAGGATTATAAGCGTGCGCCACCATGTCTGGCCCCTATTTACTTTATCAAAGCTGACTTCTTTTTTTTCCCCGGTATTGGGAATTGAGCCCAGGGGCATTCTATGTCTGAGCTACAACCCCAGCCCTATTTTTTATTCTTTATTTTGAAACAGGGTCTCAGTTGCGGAGGGCCTCACTAAGTAGCTGAAGCTGTCCTTGAACCTGCGATCCTCCTGTCTCAGCCTCCCAAGTACTGGGATTACAAGTGTACGCCCCCATGCCTGGCTTCAAGGCTGACTTCAGACCCAGCTCCTGAGAGCAGACAGAATATCACTTACGTTACTGCCTACAAGATTCTAAAGGTCAGCCCAAGGAATGGCTGTGAGGTGCCCTCCCACTGCCGAGCGATCTTCAATCGCTGCTTTATGTCAAAGTGGGAGGCAAAGAGGTCTTTTCTGTGGTCTTGGCAGGCAGGGCTGTGTCATGACCTACAGGGCCTCTGGGTAGGCCGGGGCCAGGCAAAGCCACAAGGAAGGCCAGGGGAGGGGAGCCGGGCGTGGTGGCACACACCTGTAATCCCAATACTCCAGAAGCTGAGACAGGAGGATCATAGGTTCATGGCCAGCCTCAGCTACTTAGGGAGACTCTCAGCAACCTAGTAAGACCCTGTTTCAAAATAAAAACTAAAACAGAAGCCAGGCATGGTGGCGTACGCTTGTCATCCCAGTACTTGAGAGGCTGAGACAGGAGGATCACATGTTCAAAGCCAGCCTCAGCACCTTAGTGAGGCCTTCCGCAACTTAATGAGACCCTATTTCCAAATAAAAAAATAAAATAGGTCTGGGGGTGTAGCCTGGAGGTAGAAGGCTCCTGGGTTTCATCCTTAGTACCACCAAAAAAAAAAAAAAATTAACAAATAAAAATAAAATAGGGCTGGGGTAGAATAAAACAGTTCAGAGGTAGAATGCTCCTGGGTTCAATCCTCAGTAACACACACACGCACGCACGCGCACACACACGCGCAAGCGCACACACTGGGCTGTGGCAGCTAATGGTGGGGGCGGGAAAGGCAAGCTGGAGAGGCTGTGAAGGAAGGTGTGGGGGACGGTACGATCCGGCACACAGCAACCTGTCAGGATGGGATTTATTTTTGTTCTGTGAGGGAGTATAACAGGGCTTTGCCTGCGCTCTCAATGGCTGTTTTGAAGTGAACCCGGCTGGTATGTCTTTAATTTGTCATTTCATTATGAAACTGCTTCCCTTCCAAGAAACCTTCAAGTCAGGAAGCTCTGTCTGCCCACACAGGAAATTCCTTTGCTTCAACTTCCCCAAAAAGGAAATTTCCCTCAGAAGTGAGCTCAGCATATGCCTTTGAGCAGAGACTTGGCAGCGAGTCCTGAAAACACCCCTGGCTCTCTGCTACCGCCGGAGGGAGGGAGGGAGGCGGACAAACGGTCGGGCTCACAGGCCGTGGGGACCCCACCACGCCGGCCCTGGCCCGCCTCCACTCTGGTGCCCTCGCCCTCTCTCACATCCTGTCGGATACCCAGAGCTTTAAGTCTGCAGGAGGGAATCCGTGCCTACAGTTTTCACGAAGACATATATATCCATACACCCACACATACATCAGACACACGCTCCCAAACACGCATCCCAGCGACACAAGCGACATCAACACTACGCCCCTACGTAGTGCCACACACAGACACAAGAATTGTGGCAGAGAGACGACAGGGATTCCACGGGGACACAAGAAAAGAAAACGACAAACTAAAGTTCTCCAAACACCTCTATGAACAGAGGATCTATTATCTGGGGTGGGGGGTGGGGTTTCTATACCAACTATCCCAGGGAGGATTCAAGGTCAAATGTCGAAGAGTGAAAGAGTTCAAACCACAGCCTTATAAAAATTAATCTCCCAGACATACCGTGAATGGCTAAGCGGTGAGCCCCGGAGCCGCCGGGCTGAAGTGAATGACGAGGTACAGGATTTTATGAAGCTTCTTAAGCAAAGAAGCTACCAGACTTGCATTTAAGTTTTTTAGTTTTCCATATCAAATTACTTCACTAAAAAAAAAAGTTGTGAGCTGGGTGTGGTGGTGCATGCCTGTAATCTAGGTATTTGAGAGGCTGAGACAGGAGGATCGAGGGTTTGAGGTCAGCCTCCGCAAGTTAGCAAGACCCTGTTTCAAAATTAAAAAACAATCAAATAGGGCTAGAAGTGTAGCTCAGTGGTAGAACATCCCTGGGTTCAATTCTCAGTGCCCCCCCAAAAAAAAGTTATGGAAAGGAGACTACATAGAGACCTCCAGCGCAGAAAGAGCGGATGGGACTGAACTCGAAACTGCTTCAGGCGGGGTCGGAGAGACACACAGATGAGGAACCAACACGGGTCTGGGTTTTCGCCCTGCAGTTACACTGCACTAGAATGGCCGGCAGCCTGGCAGGATCCGATCTTATTACACTATTTATGTGGCGGGCTCTGGGAGGGGTATTATTTACCAGGAAACAGCGATATTTAAAGGACAAGCAAGACTCACATGGCTCACTAAAATCTGAATATATGAACCTCGAGGTTTCAGGCTGTGGGCGGCGTTTTCTGCGGGGTGGCTTTAAATTTGTACTTTCACGAGCTCTCCTGTTCTAAAATTTGTGAAGTTTTACCCACAGCTGGATCTCACAAGGGGACCCAACACTGTTTTTCAATCTCTCTCTCTCTCTCTCTCTCTCTCTCTCTCTCTCTCTCTCTCTTTGTGTGTGTGTGTGTTACTGGGGATTGAACCCAGGGACATTCTACCTCTGAGCTACACCCCCAGCCCTATTTTTTATTCTTTATTTTTAAATAGGGTCTCACTAAGTTGTGGAGGGCCTCACTAAGTAGCTGAGGCTGGCCGCGAACCTGCGATCCTCCTGTCTCAGCCTCCCAAGTACTGGGATTACAAGTGTGCGCCACCAAGCTGGCCCTATCTATTTATTTTGAACTGGGGTCATGCTGAGTTGCTAAGGGTCTTGCTACGCTGCTGAGGCTGGCCTCGAAACTGCGACCGTCCTGTCTTAGCCTCCTGATGTCCTTGCTTTCAGGCAGATGAGGGGAGGGAGAGAGTTTGTCCTATGTTTGCGTCCTCTCAATTGCCTTCAGCTCAAAATAATCCATAGGTCAGAGCTGCATATTTTGGAGTGCAATTCTGACTTTCTACAGGACACTGGTCTACTGAACAGGTCCTGCAACTTGCTCGTTGCTTGTGGACGATTAAGAGCTGGCAGGTTTTTTTTTTTTTTCCAGTACTGGGGATTGAACCCAGGGGTATTCTGCCTCCAACCTACACCCCCAGCCCTATTTTTATTCTTTATTTTGAAACAGGGTCTCACTAAGTTGCTAAGGACCTCACTAAATTGCTGAAGCTGGCCTCTAATCTGTGATCCTCCTGTCTCAGCCTCCCAAGGACTGGGATTACAGGTGCGTGCCGCCATGCCCAGCTGCTGTGAAGGATCTTGCCCCCAAATCCCACACGCCTACTTCTCATCACACACACAGAAGTCACCCCACCCCACTCCGGGGGCTCCTTAGGGCCGGTTTTCCTGGCTACTTCCACTTGAAACTCGGATTAACAGTCGGTAGACACGTGTGAAGTAAAGACATTTCGTCAGAATGGCAGATTTAAGCATTCAGACTTATGCCCGTAAATTCACTACTCCTGCCATTCGCAAGTTGACACTGTGCTCGGGGACACCCAACTTTGGCCAAGATGGATGCCAGCAACATCTAGAGACCAACAACAGAGGGTGATGGTACTACGGGAGCCGTCGAGGTCCCTGTCCACAGTGCTTTGTCTAAACCATGAACTGAACAGACACTTCTCCAAAGAAGAAATATAAAAGGCCCGCAAATTCATGAAAAAAAAATGCTCAACAATATCCAGGCGTGGTGGTGCACGCTTGTCATCCCAGTACTTGGGAGGCTGAGACAGGAGGATTGCAGTTTCGAGGACAGCCTCAGCTACTTAGTGAGGCCCTCTGCAATTTAGTGAGACGCTGTTTCAAAATAAAGAATAAGAAATAGAGCTAGCTAGGGATGTAGCTCGGAGGTAGAATGTCCCTGGGTTCAATCCCCAAGTAACGCGGAAAAAAAAAAAAGCTCAATATCATTAGCCATCAGGGAAACATAAATTAGAACCACACTAAGATCCCAAGTAACTGCAGTTAGAGTGGAAATCATCAAGAATACAAGCAATAACAAAGACGGGCAAGGATGTGGGGAAATAGGGACTCTTACACACTGTTGGTGAGAGTGTAATTTTTTTTTTGGCGGTACTGGGGATTGAACCCAGGGGTATTCTACCTCCGAGCTCCACCCCGAGTCCTATTTTTTATTCTTTATTTTGAAACAGGGTCTCGCTAAGTTGCGGAGGGTCTCATTAAGTAGCTGAGGCTGGCCACGAACCAGGATCCTCTGGTCTCAGTCTCCCGAGTACTGGGATTACAAGGGTGCGCCACCACGCCGGGCGAGTGTAAATTATTACAGCCACTGTGGAGATCAGTATGGAGGTTCCTGAAAAGACTAGGAATGGAACAACCCTACGACCCAGCTCTACCACTCCACAGTCTCCTTCCTAAAGAATCAGAGTGAGAATACGACAGGGATCCATGCAGAGCCCTGTGTACTCAGTACAACTCACAGTAGCCAAATTACGGAACCAAACTCGGTGTCGACAGATGAATGTTTAACAAGAAAACGCGGTCCATACACACAATGTAACCTTACTCAGCCATAAAGAAGAACAAAATCATGTCATTTGCAGGAAAATGGATGGAAGTAGAGAACATTATGCTGAGTGAGATCGGGCAGGCTCAGAAAGCCAAGGGTCACATGTTTTCTCTGGTATGTGGAAGCTAGAGGGGAAACAGGAAACAAAAGATACTTCAGATAAAGGAGGGGAGACCAGTAGAATAGTGAAGGGGTGGGGGAGAGAGGTGGGGAGGGGGAAGGAGGACTGCAGAAGGAAACACTTCAAAGAATGTTCTGTCCATATCTGAAGGCATCGCTGCCAACCTCTTTAACATACACCAGGAGGGAGGAGGGGGAGCAGGTGGGAGGCGGGGATGAAGAACACACCAAGCGCTGCGTGCATGTGTGAGTGTCTCACTCTGAATATCACTATGATGTATAAGGCGCTAAGAAAAGTATTTTCGCCGGGCGTGGTGGTGGCACATGCTTGTTATCCCAGTACTTGGGAGGCTGAGACAGGAGGACCGCAGGTTCGAGGCCAGCCTCAGCTACTTAGTGAGGCCCTCCGCAACTTAGTGAGACCCTGTATCAAAATAAAGAATAGAAAATAGGGCTGGGGGTGCAGCTCAGAGGTAAGAATGCCCCTGGGTTCAGTCCCCAGTACCGCAAAAAAAAAATGAAGTATTTTAAAAGGATTCTCTACATATTTGAGAATACCTTATCATTTTTATTAAAATACATATTTAAAATTTTCCCCCATAATAAATAAATAAAGGAGCCAGATTTTCTCTGGAGTCTTTGGTCTCCTCCAAGGAGAAACTAGCACTAAGCAGGATTACGGCATTTCTTTCCAAACCTGTCCTCCTCTGGTCTCCTCTGGCTGGGATCCCTCATTGCAATGAAGTCAAGAGATTCCATACGCAAACTCCCACTAAGATATTAGGGACCCGAGGTATTCATGATCTCTATCCAAGGTATTATCTGCAGTCAACTATGGGCTTTAAAGTGGAGCTAGGCCAGGCGTGGTGGTGCACGCCTGTAATCCCAGGTTTGAGACCAGCCTCAGCAACTTAGAGAGACCCTATTTCAAATAAAAAATCAAAAGGGCTGGGAGTGTAGCTCAGAGGTAGAATGTTCATTCCTCAGGACAAAAAAAAAAAAAAAAAAAAAAAGTGCAGCTGGTAACCTGGCATGGTGGCAGACACCTGTAATCCCAGGATTTGGGAGGCTGAAACAGGAGGATCACAGGTTCAAGGCCAGCTTCAGCAACTTAGCAAGACTGTTTCAAAATAAAAAGGGCTGGGAGTTGGCTTGGTGTGGTGTCGCACACTTGTAATCCTAGCGCTTGGGTGGCTGAGACACGAGGATTGAGGTCAGCAAAGACCTGCAGAAACTTAGCAAGACTCTTTTTAAAAAAAGGGGGTGGGCCAGGAGTGGCGGTGCACCCTTGTAATCCCAGTACTTGGGAGGCGGAGACCAGAGGATCTGGGTTCGCGGCCAGCCTCAGCTACTTAGTGAGGCCTCCGCAACTTCGTGAGACCCGGTTTCAATAAGGGATAAATAATAGGGCCGGGGGTGAAGCTCGGAGGTAGAACACCCCTGGGTTCAATCCCCAGTACTGCAAAAAAAAAAAAAGGGGGGGTGGGCTGGGGGTATATCTCAGAGGTAGAATGTTCAATCTCCAGGACCAAAACAAAACAAAACAAAAAACCAAGTAGAGCTAGAGGAAACAGTACCTGATCCAAAAGGAATGTCTCTCAATGGTGGAATTTCAGGCACCAAGGTAGTTCATTGTGGGAGATATTTAACATTTGAGACACTCTGAATTATTATAATGGGCTGACCACATCCCTGTTTAACTGTAACATTGGCCTGTTCATACATAACCATAAGCCCTCTGTTCTGGGTCCAAAGCTGAACGCTGGCTGGACAGTGCCAGTTGAGACATCAACCATGTTCTGAGTCTCAGTACTCCTTCAGCAAACAAAGCTGTAGACACACACACACACACACACACACACACACACACACACACGTTCATCTGAAGCAAAATTTTTCTCTGAGTCGGGCGTGGTGGCGCACACTTGTAATCCCAGTACTTGGGAGGCTGAGACAGGAGGATTGCGGGTTCGTGGCCAGCCTCAGCTACTTAGGGAGGCCCTCTGCAACTTAGTGAGACCCTGTTTCAAAATAAAGAATAAAATACTCGGAGGTAGAATGCCCCTGAGTTCAATCCCCAGTACCACCAAAAAAAATTTTTTTTCTCTGCTCACGAAATCAAAAGAAAAACTTCTTTTCTAAGGTCCAAAAATATATTTGATTTTAAAAAACAAATCCTTTTAGGTTTCTGTGGGTCTCTGAAGTTCCTCTCAGTCCTTGATCAGAGCACATGAAAGTAGTTTAAAAAGGACATTTATAACTCCCCCAAGTCCCAGGCGAAGAGAGGATCTCTCAGGGGATTTCTACGCCTGTGTTCCTAAAAGATCTCTAAATAAAACCCCAAATATCTGGGTGACTATGTGAATCAGGAGCAAGCTTGAAGGTCAGCAACAGCCTTATGCAAAATGCTCGACGGGGCTGGAAATAAGGGAACAAGGATCGTGTGTTCAGGGAGGGGATTTTGGGGGGGGGCTTCACATGGGAAGTGAAAGGGCTGGAGGGAGGGAGCAAAGCCTGGGAAGGTCTCAGAACGAAAATGAAAGGCTGGAGTCTGACCTGGAGGATCACAGGTTCAAGGCCATCCTCAGCAAGGTCCCATTTCCAGATAAAAAAATAAACTAGGGTTTGGGGTGTAGGTCAGAGGTAGAAGATCCCTGGGTTCAATCTCCAGTACCACCACCAAAAATAAATAAACCAACAGGAAAGAAAGGACAGCGATTCCGCCCCACCCTGTTCCCGTCTAGTCAGAAACTGCCCCCAAAGCCAGATTTGCCTTCCAGCCCCTGGGCAGAACAGGTTTGTGAGGTTGGACTGCCTTGGGCTCCTCCCTGGAGCAGGGCACACGAGGAGGAGGAAGGACGAGGAGGGATTTTATTTCCTCAAGAGGACTGGCACTGAATCATTTACTCTTTCTTGTTTCTCTACGAAGAGTTGCTGGGGCTGGCGACCCCAGAGCGACTGACTGAGACAACAGAAAACCCGCGCTCGCCCCTGCGGCTCTGTGACTCTTGTCCCCAACCCCGCGCCCCCGGTCCACGGCCTGTGGCACGAGATGACTGAGTAGCTGGTTTGGGGCCTCTGTTTAGAAATTGTTTCTTAGGTGTGAGTTTTCATGCCCAGGGAATGGCTTAAGTGTCAAAGATTCTCTTTGCTGGCTGCGGTGGATGGGAATGTACTTTTTTTAAAATTTTTTTTAATTTTTATTTTTTGGTACTGGGAAATTGAACCCAGAGGCATTCTACCTCCGAGCCACACCCCCATTTCTGTTTTGTTTTATTATTTATTATTATTATGTGTGTGTGTGTGTGTGTGTGTGTGGTACTGGGGACTGAACCCATTATATTATTATTAGTGTGTGTGTGTGTGTGTGTGTGTGTGTGTGTGTGTATGTGTGTGTGTGGTACTGGGGATTGAACCTGGGGGCATTCTACCTCCGAGCTATACCCCCATTCTTATTTTATTTTTATTTTAAAACAGAGTCTCACTAGGTTGATGAGAGTCTCACTACTTGCTGAGGCTGTCCTCAAACCTGTGATCCTCCTGCCTCAGCCTCCCAAGTACTGGGATTGCAACCACGGCCACCACACCTGGCTTGGAAACGCACTTTCAAGTACTGCATCAAAGCCCTCGCTTTAGAAGCTGAAAGCCTTCGTCCCCTGGCCAACTTTGCTCTTTCCCCCCATAATGAATTAATGCCACATTAATTGTGCAAGGGCTATGGGCGGGCTGAAGCAGGACCGTGTGGCCCACCCGCGATGGGCGGGCTCTGTAAGCCTGGCACCCGTGGACAGCGTCCAGCAAGGGAGAGAAACGCAGGTTGGGGTTGTTAGGGGTTACAGGCAAAGCAAGCCGCCTCAGGCGTGGAGGGGATTCCCACAGCACACAGCCGGGGTCAGGTCTTACCAGAAGCCACACCTGTGCCGCGCACCGGGCAGAGGGCCAGCGGCTGCGGGAACCAGGGAGCGGGCCGTGAGGTCCGGGGCCCAACTTAAAGCAAACAGCGAGCGTGGCAGAGGCCATTACAGAAGCCCCGTGCATGCCAGGAGTTGGTGCAGTTCCCTCCCACAGAAGCATTAACCCGATCTCTACAGCAACCCAGGGAAGCGTCCAGCAGCGTCGACGTCAGCTCTCCATTGCCTTGCAGGAAGGCAGACTCACAAAACAACCTCAGCTAAAGGGGAGGATCAGTTCCTGCATCATCAAAACCTCACCATCCTCAAAATCCACCATCATCAGAATTGCACCAAAGTTGGCCATTGAGCCCTGGACATCGACTGAACGATCGTGGAATGGGGCACTTCCAGAGCAGGCCACGCTGTTGACGCCAACCTGGCATTTTTCTTCTGGAATCAGAAAGCGGTATCAAGTGTTTATTCCTGGAAGGTCGTCAGGAATCACACACGCCGACGATTCCCTGGGAGAGGGGAGAACTGTGGAGGGATGATCGAAGCGGTAGCCACGTGAGAACTGAGGCAGGAAAGAGCAGACGCCCAGCTCTGTCCCCAGCTGGACGGTGTCCCGGCACGCGTGCCACACGGGGAAACTGAGGCACCAAGAAATCAGGAGGCTTCCGAAGTGTGTCAGCTTCACACTAATGATGAGAAAACTCAGTGCTTTAATCGGTAGAGTACACCACCACGCCCGGATAACATTCCAGAATTTATAGTTACTTGAAAATAGGTGGCAGATAACACTGTGCCCACCAGATTGGATTTGAAAAATTATCTTTCTCTAAGTTCACAAGATAATCAGGTTTGTATCTCTGATTTCATCCTTTCGGGCCTTCTTGTCAGTAGTTTATGTCAATTTTGCTTGAATTTATTTTCTTTAAAATAAAAAAAAATCATCTCCGGGCGTGGTGGCATAGTCTTGTAATCCCAGTACTTGGGAAGCTGAGACAGGATGATCGCAGGTTCGCGGCCAGCCTCAGCTACTTAGTGAGGCCCTCTGCTACTTTTTTTTTTTTGCAGTACCAGGAATTGAACCCAGGGGCATTCTACCTCTGAGCTACACCCCCTATCTTTTATCATTTATTTTGAAACCGGGTCTCACGAAGTTGCGGAGGGCCTCACTAAGTAGCTGAGGCTGGCTGCGAACCCAGATCCTCCTGTCTCCGCCTCCCAAGTACTGGGATGACAAGCGTGCGCCACCACGCCCAGCTGGCCCTCCGCTACTTAGTGAGACCCTGTTTCAAAATAAAGAATAAAAAACAGGGCTGGGGATATAGCTCGGAGGTAGAATGCCCCTGGGTTCCATCCCCAGTACTGCAAAAAAAAAAAAAGATCAGACAAAGAAACCCCCAAACACCCATCCCTGACTCGGGCAACTGAGAGGCAGAATCGGGCACGGCAGCAGTGAGATCAGTTGCAGCTGAAGGGCTCTGCTAGGATTTACCCCTAGGAAAGCTTATGGGCGAACCGTCAATGCAGATCTTTCCAGAAACTCCAAGAGTGTGAGCTACAGGCGAGGCGTCACTCCGGCCTGGACAGAGTGGAGGCAATAGCCGCTGTTGGCGAACGGAAACTTCATCCTCTTCGGATATGCTCGGCTCAGCCAATGTCTGTGAGTGAGGAGAGGAGGTGGGGAAACCGAGGAGCACGGGGCGAGCCAGCGCCATCTCCAACCATTATCAGACCCGCCAGACAGTCATCGTGGGACTCGGGTGAGGCCGCCACAGGACGTCCAGACAGGACCCGGGGTTGAGAACCTACCGAACACCAAGGTGCCGAGGCAAAGGCCACAGAGGTTCTGATGGCTGGAACACCCGAAGGGGAGGGAGCAGAGACGAGGAAGAAGAAATGGAAATAAGGTTTCTTTTTTCCTGTCGTTTAAGACTCTAGTCATAAAACTGACGCGTTCTCCATGTCTTATTTTTATTGTTGCTGTTGTGACTAGGGATTGAACCCAGGGGTGTTCTACCCCCGAACTACACCCCCAGCCCTTTCATTTTTTATTTTATTTATTAATTTTTTTGGCGGTACTGGGATTGAACCCAGGGGGCATTCAACCTCCGAGCTACACCACCAGCCCTATTTTTTTATTCTTTATTTTGAAACCAGGTCTCACTAAGTTGCAGAGGGCCTCACTAAGTAGCCGAGGCTGGCTGCGAACCTGGATCCTTCGAAGGTCTCAGCCTCCCAAGTACTGGGATTACAAGCGTGCACCACCATGCCCAGCTTTTCATTTTTTTATTTTGAAACAGGGTCTTGCTAGGTTGCTGAGGGTCTGGCTAAGCTGCTGAGGCTGGCCTCAAACCTGCAGTCCTCCTGTTTCAGCCTCCCAACTACTGGGATTCGAGGCATGCGCCACCATGCCCCACCATGCCCAACTTCAGTGTCTTAATTTTTAATGGCTCTCTCTCTTTGTCATAAATAGACTTATAATACTAGGTCTAGAACACAGCTGAACATGTGGACATCTCGGGGCTCACGTCTCTAACCCCCAGCACCAGGTAGGGGCAAGGAGTTACCAGCAGCTCCCAAATTTCTAGCTCAGAACTGGGAGGAAACGGAGAGCCCGTGACACCACAGAGGTGGCTGTGCCCGTCCTCAGCCTCCCCTCCCCGCAGAGCCAGAGCCACTGTGTCAGAGCTTATGCCTGAGGAACTGCCTTAAATGTACAGAGCTCACTGCAGGAAAAGCGGAGTGAAAGAAAAGGTCAATAAACCTCTAGTTATATAGTGTTTTTTTAAAAAAGACATCTATAAATAGCTGCATTTATTGAAGCTGCTTCCTTATCAGGAAGCATGGAGCTAGGAATTAACGTCTGCCGGCATCGGAAATTCTTTCAGACAGCACACCCAAAAAGGAAATTTCCCTTCCAAAGCACTCAGGCTGTTCTGCTGTGGGTTGTTTTTTTTTTTCCTCTCTCTCTCTTTGAACATCTGAAGCAGCGAACCAGGACCCTGGTACAGCCCGTGTGCTGTGGGGGGAAGGGGCAGAAAGTCTTGGAGCCTTTGAACCCAGAAAGTAGAGGAGCCCAAAAGAAGGCGTAAGGGGGGATGGAATGCAAGACGCCGGGGGCTGGCCCACCTCGTCAGCAGTCACTCCGTCAAGATCCCGGTGCAGAGCGAAACCTCTTCCCAAGTCCTCGCCTCAACTCTGCTGAGGACGTCACTGCGCACCATCTCAGGCAGCTGGGTGACAAGAAGCCATTTCTGGAACACTGATAATGGCAAAGGGCAGGAGAGGAACTGATCGGGCTCAGAAGAAGAGAGGGGAAAGCCAGGGAAGGAGCCACAGGCAAGACAGTGACAAAAAAGTCCCCGACGGAGGAACAGATGGGAGGTAGAAAGGGGCCCTGGGACAGAATGCCTCCCGGCAGAAATGGGCTACCTGTCAGAAGAAAGAGTTAGGAAAGAAAGTCAGGTGTCGTGGTGCAAGCCTGAGATCCCAGTACTTGGGAGGCTGAGACAGGAGGATCACAGGTTTGAGGCCAGCCCCAGCAACTTAGCCAGACCCTCAGCAACTTAGCAAGACCCTGTTTCAATATATAAATAATATATAGGGCTGGGGATGTAGCTTAGAGGTAGAATGCCCCTGGATTTAATCCCCAGTGCCGAGGAGAGGAGAGGAGAGGAGAGGAGAGGAGAGGAGAGGAGAGGAGAGGATTCAATAGAATCATGATTCAGGGGAATCAGTCTCAATGCTATATAGACAGAACTCAGGTCCCTTCTTTAATGAAATAGACAAGCAGGACTCTGCGTGCTTCCTGTGGTTCTCAAAAATGGGGAAGCCACTTCCTAAATTGGCCATTCACCCACACTAGAAACCAAAACGGAGCTGTAGTGAATTACCTGGCCCCTGTGTGCCAGGCAGTGCGCCAAGGGTTATATATAGAGAGATATATTCTCTGCTATTTATACGAAACCCTCGTCAGTAGCTGTGACTACAAATTCAAGGCTTAGAGGGGCTAACTCATCTTTCTGATAGCACGAGGCGGGCCTGAAATTCAAGCCCATTTGGGTCTGTCTGGACCCACGTCCTCTCCATGGCCACACTTCTGGATTTGGGAACATCAAGAAGCAGCGGGTGCTATCGCCCTGGTGAAGCGCGGCTGTGTGCGGGGGGCTGGGTGGGCCCAGCCTCAGAGCTGGCCCTCCAAGACCATCACGACCGGCCTTGTCATTTTGTTGCCAAGATAAACTGAATTTCAACCTGAGCTCACAAGGAAATAAAGAGGGGCCGGGCGTGGTGGCACACGCTTATAATCCCAGTACTTGGGAGGCTGAAGCAGGAGGATTGCAGGTTCGCGGCCAGCCTCAACCACTTAGTGAGACCCTCCACAACTTAGTGAGACCCTGTTTCAAAATAAAAAACGGGGCTGGGGGGTGTAGCTCAGAGGTAGAATGTCCCTGGGTTGAATCTCCAGTACCAAAAAAAAGAAAGAAAAGAAAGAAAAGAAAAGAAAAGAAAAGAAAAGAGGGGGCAGCCATAGTAACCTGTGAGCAGTAGCAGGTTCATCTACTCCTGTCCCCCGACACCTCACTCTCCTCCAGCTGAGAGGTAGACACCAGCTGAGAGGTGCCACGCATACTAATGGTCAAGCGACATCTCCCTGCACCTGTGGCCGCCACCAGCAGTCCCCCGCTCCTCCTCGGCTTTCAAGTTCACGAGTTTCCTCCTAAGGAAGCTAAAAGGTGACTTTCAAAGTAGAAATAACATCGGACCCCTCGTGTGCCGTGCAGACCTGCACAAGTCAGTTGACCTCCTGGGCCTCGGTCACTGGGCCAGGAATGCCAGCGACAAGGACCAGGGAGTGATTAAATGAGATAATATGGGCATCCGCATTGTGGCACTTAGAGCTGTAAAAATAGGAACAATAGCTGGGTGTGGTGGCGCACGCTTGTAATCCCAGTACTTGGGAGGCTGAGACCGAGGATCCAGGTTTGCGGCCAGCCTCAGCTACTTAGTGAGGCCCTCCGCAACTTAGTAAGACCCTGTTTCAAAAGAAAGAATAAAAAATAGGGCTTGGGGTGGAGCTCGGATGTAGAATGCCCCTGGGTTCCATCCCCAGTACCGCAAAAAAAAAAAAAAATGGGACCGATAATGATATGGGACTCCTCTGTCATCTCTTTCTTTGAAAACAGACATCACTTGAAAGCACCAAAATTGTATCTCGAGCCAATTAGAACAGAGGGCACAGCATCCCTGGTCCTGGTGCAGGCCCAATGTGGTTCTGCTTGTCACGTGACCATCTTGAACACAGAAGGGCTGAGCAGGGGAGGAAGAGAGAGGTGAGGTTTCCAAAGGCAGGCATCAAATTAAATTATTAAACACGCACCACCAGGAGTAGTAACATAAGAATTCTGAAAGATTCACAAGGAAAGGAAGGAGAGCCAGGGGACCGCTTCTGGTGTTCTGATTCTAGAAAACTCTGGGCAGCTATTATGACTATTTATTAACCTGGAACCTCATAAACTGGAACCCTATTAAATATGATGACTGAGTCCAGGGTTCTGGATTTTAGAAGGCCAAATGGATTAAGGCCAGGTGCAAAGTCTTTGGGTCAATGTCGTAATGTCAACCTAAGATGAGATGTGATTAGTCAACTAAATGTGAGATGATAATGATATGAAGAATTTTAAAATGAAGACATTTATTTAAATTTTGCCTCATATATATATATATATTTTTTTTTTTGGTGGTACCAGGGATTGAGCCCAGGGGCATTTGATCTCCGAGCTACACCCCCAGCCCTATTTTTCATTCTTTGTTTTTTTTTTTTTTTTTGCAGTACTGGGGATTGAACCCAGGGATATTCTACCTCTGAGCTACACCCCCAGCCCTATTTTTTATTCTTTCTTTTGAAACAGGGTCTCACTAAGTTGCGGAGGGCCTCACTAAGTAGCTGAGGCTGGCCGCGAACCTGCGATCCTCCTGTCTCAGCCTCCCAAGTACTGGGATTACAAGCATGTGCCACCACGACCGGGTTGAAACATATTTATCTTGTGGTTCAGCCTGGCCTGGGTATCACTATTTGAGGTCTAGTGTTGTATTTACTATGTAGTTTGGATCAAGTGTCCCCGAAGGCCCAGAGGCTAAAGGCTTGGTCCCCAGCCTGCAGTGCGATTGGGAAGCGGTGGGACCATTAGGGGCGGGGCCTAGCAAGAGGAAGTTAGGTCATTGGTGGCAGGTGTAAGGGGATGGGGCCTAGAGAGAGGAAGTTAGGTCATTGGTGGCGGGTCCTTGAACGGGATGCTGAGACCCGACCCCTCCTGTAACTCTCATTCTCATCCCTGCCATGAGGTTAGCAGCATGACTCCACCACACATTCCTGCCATGACATGACACCAGGCCTTGCCACAGGCCCAGAGACAGTGGAATCAATCAACTACAGATTGAAACCTCGGAAACCAGGAGCCAATATAAACCTTCCCTCTTTTGAAGGTGATTATCTCAGGTATTTGGTCACAGTGACAGAAAGATGGCTAACACAGAGCCCTTGCCTTGAGCAGGGTGCCACTGCCTCATGACAACACACCTTTTGCTGCTCCCTTCAGCACCCACTTTGCACACAAATTCTAAAAAGTCAAAAAGTCCCTCCCTCACACACAAGGTGAGACTGGGGGACAGACATCCCTTCTGCAGGCAACAGCCCTCCTCTGCTCAGGGGTCAAGAGTGCCCGTGAGCATGTACATCTGTATCACGTTGAATCTCACTTTGACATATAATTACAATGCACCAATGAAAGTATAAAAGATAATTTTAAAAAAAGCGACCTTGACTAGGACCCTTGGGGGTCCTTGGTCCTACAAGTGTCCTCAAGCTGGAATGGAAAGCTGACGTTCCCTTTAAAGAACAAAACTAAGCCAAGTATGGTGGCATACACCTGTCATCCCAGTACTTGGGAGGCTGAAACTGGAGGATCACAGGTTCACGGCTAGTGTCAGCAACTTAGTGAGACCCTCAGCAACTTAGTGAGACCCTGTTTCAAGATGAAAAAATAAAGAAAGAAATAAGCCGGGTGTGGTGGCACCCGCTTGTAATCCCAGTATTTGGGAGGCTGAGACACGAGGATTGCAGGTTCAAAGTCAGCCTTAAAACTTAGTGAGGCTCTTAGCAATTTAGCGAGACCCTGCCAAATAAAAAATAAAATAGGGCTGGGGGTGTAGCCCAGAGGTAGGAGGCCCCTGGGTTCCACTCCCAGTACCACAATAAATAAACAAATAAATAAATAAATAAACAAATACAAAGGGCTGAGGGTGTAGCTCGGAGGTAGCCCGCCCCTGGGTTCAGTCCCCAGTACCACACACACACACACACACACACACACACGCAAACACAAATGGCACTTTATCTTCACACTTGCGCACTATAATGATTGTACTTCAGCTCTTCAAACTTGGGGGGAAAATATCCAGTACCTTTTATCGAGAAAAACATGCTGTCTATATTGTCTCACAAATGCACTGGTGTTTGCTCTCCTGGTGGGCAGGAGTCCTGCGCAGATGGTGCAAGGGGACAGTCCTGTGACCGGCCTGGCCCCGCCGCCCTGGCTGCCCAGCCCGCCCCTGCTCAGCCCTCCCACCCCATAACCACCACTTAACACCTTGCTCCATTTATCACATTGCTTTTATCACAGGCAAATTAAAAGCAAAAGTGTTGCTTTCTCCTTCTCAATAGTGTGCTAATTTGTCACCCTGCATCTTCAGTTTAGGTCTAGCTTTGAGTCTGCAGGAACAAAACGGTGACAAACCCTCTGTATACAAATCCGCACTCTTATGCTCTTTGCCCTCCCCTCCCCAAGGATATGTTTTGATTGAAGAATGAAAGAAGATCAAGAAAGAGGGGCGAGAAGGGCTTTAGCTGCACATGAGCGATAACTGGTAAAAGGAATCCACTCGGAGCCACACCGGCCTGGTGAGTATCTCTTTAAAACAAGCAGCTAAAAATGCTCTCGACCCAGGAATACCATAAATGTCCCGCTGCTGTCTTGACTTTTAGATTCTTCCCCGGACTTTCCATGAGCATTCCGCTGGGAACTGTCTGGAATCCCAGATTAAAACGGCAATAACCCAATTCCCCGCTTGGCGTATTTATTTTCTCTTTGGTTTGGAAACTCAGCTGGGGTGCATCTTCAAGTGTGTGGCCCAGGCTCAGCCCGCTGCGCTCCTCCTGGAACCGGGAGAGGAGGGAGGCCGGGCCTCGCTCGGAAAGCCCCAGCTCAGGGCAAGCGGCAAGAGCCTGGGAACCTCCCCCTTGCCGAGGATTCGTTCCAGATGTCGGGCCGATGGTGTCACCACAGGGCTCCTGAGGATTTCCAAGGAGAAGGGCTAAATCCCTCCAACTCTGGCAGTTAGACTACCAAAGGATGACTGACGTGAGTCCACAGCTCACCACTGTGCCCCAAACTCAGCTGTAATGTGCTACACTGGACACTGGGTAATTCTGCAAGCAAGCATGCATCCATCCACCCATCCATCCATCCATCCATCCATCCATCCATCCATCCATCCATCCGCCATCCACCCACCCACCCAAAGGTAATACGTAAGCTATTCACCAACAGACAAAACAACAGAATGGATTCCAGCCATAAACCAATGCTGTGGCCACATCACTGAATGCTGGCTAAATGTCACCCCTGAATTCATCCAACCATCCCAAAAGTATTCATTTAATGCATGCTTAAATGGGGGCATGATGGGTAAGAGCCTGGGCTCTGCAGTCAGAACTGGCTTTGAATCTCGACTCTATTAGTTCTGTCGCTGACCTTGAAAAATTATTTCAACTCTCTACGTCCTTACATGTGACATGGACATCAAGAACGCCGGGCGTGGTGGCGCACGCTTGTAATCCCAGTACTTTGGGAGGTGGAGACCGGAGGATCCGGCTTCGCGGACAGCCTCAGCTCTCTCTCTTTCTCCCTGTCTCTCTCTTTCTCTCTTTCTCTCCTTAGTGAGGCCCTCCGCAACTTCGTGAGACCCGGTTTCAAAATAAAGTATAAAAAATAGGGCCGGGGGTGTAGCGCAGAGGTAGAACGCCCCTGGGTTCAATCCCCGGTACCGCAAAAAAAAAAAAAAAAAAAAATGGACATCAAGAGAAGGCCCACCTTGCAGACACTGTTGTGAGAATGAAATAAAACACTTTATATAAAAGGGACGGCATCCGTGCCTGGTCCAGGGTGATCCCACAGGAATGATGAGCCACTACGACTGCCTGCTAGGCCTACAGTAGAAGCTGGTACAACACGAGTAAGCAGCACAGAGGTGGTTCAATAAAGAAACTGGCTGTTCAAGAAGAAATTAAAAGCTGGGTGTGGTGGTGCACACCTGTAAACCCGATACTTGGGAGGCTGAGACAAGAGGATTGCAGGTTAGAGGCCTGCCTCGGCAATTTGGCGAGTTGCTGTTTCAAAGTCAAAACTAAAAAGGTTGGGGGTACAGCTCAGAGGTAAAATGCCCCTGGGTTCAATCTCCAGTACAAGGAGAAGGAGGAGGACGGGGGAGAAGGAGGAGGGGAGAAAGAAGAGGAGGAGGGAGAAGGAGGTGGAGGAGGGAGAAGGAGGAGGAAGAAATTCAAAGGTTGGTGTGGAAGAAACGATTCTAAGTAAGGAGAAAGACTCTTTAGGTAATAACTATAATATTTTAAAGCTAAGAAGGCCATTAAACATTCTCTTCTCCAAATGCAGTATCATATGGTAGAGAAATTGAATTAGATGACTGACTCACAATCAAACAGAACAAACTATGGATTAAGATCTCCTTGCCAGAAGTGGTGGCGCACGCCTGTAATCCCAGTTCTTGAGAGGCTGAGACAGGAGGAGTCCAGGTTTGAGGACAGCCTCGGCAATGTAACAAGACTCTCAGCAACTTAGTGAGACCCTGTTTCAAAACAAACAAACAAAAAAGGGCTGGGGGTATAGCTCAGAGATAGAGCGTCCCTGAGTTCAATCCCCAGTACCACAAAAAAAATATTTAAAAATAATAAAGCCGGGCGTGGTGGCGCACGCTTGTAATCCCAGTACTTTGGGAGGCGGAGACCAGAGGATCCAGGTTCGTGGCCAGCCTCAGCGCGCGCGCGCTCGCTCTCTCTCTCTCTCTCTCTACCTCTCTACCTAGTGAGGTCCTCCGCAACTTCATGAGACCCGGTTTCAAAATAAAGTATAAAAAAATAATAATAATAATAATAAACAAGATCTCCTGGCTGCTCGTTTGGTGTGACTGGCTTGTGTGTTTGTTTGACCATGACAACTTCTTAGGGAGAGACAGTTCTACAGCACACGAGCTTATAAACGTCAGAGGCAAACCAGGAATTAGGGCCTCCTTGGAGGATGTTTCAAAATATAGGAATAAAAAGTGATCACGAAACCTCAGCCTGTTTGGGATGAGTGTTCGCAACTCTTTTTTCTCTCTGTACTAGAACTTAAGCTCACAAGCACCAGGAGCTTGGTCGCATTTTAGTCTTGGTGCCCTGGTCCCCAGAAGAAAACCTGCAGCGTGCAGGCGTCGGCAGCCACGAGTGGAATAAATGAATGGTGAGATTAGGCAGTGGCCTCTTTCGCCTGCAGGGTAGTAGATATACTGGTCACAGGGTGACATCTGGAGAGACATTTGCTATTACCTGCACACTCTTTGCCAATTTTTTATTTTTTTGCGGTACTGGGGATTGAACAAGCGTGCGCCCCCACGCCCAGCTTCTTTGCCAGTTCTGTCCGTCCCAGCGGTGCAAACACTCCAGCTGACCACGGCCAACAGTGCCCACAGCCATGACCATGACCTTTGCAGTTCCCACCTGTGTCCTTACCCCCTTGCCCAAGTGATGCAGGGATGTCTTGGCCGTAGCGTGCAGCAACGTGGTAACAGTGACAGATGCAGCTAGCTGGAGGAGGGGAAGGATTTTCATGCCCCTGACTCCTTGCAGACATGACAGCAACTACCCTCACTGTAGGTAGAAGGGATGAGGGAGCCATCTCTCCCTGGGACCCTTCAGCACCGGTCATCGGAGTCGCTGGCTGATCACAGAGAGAGAATGCAGAGCCCGCAGCCCTGTCTCCTGTTGTTCTCAACAAGCGACCTTCCAAGGAGGGGCAAACAAGAGAGGAAGAACCAGCAAGAGACGGCGCACACGACCGTGCCACCATTTAAGACACTGGGAATCAGCGGGAGACAGGCCAAGGTGACCCCGGTGGCCTCTGGAATCTGCACTTGTTCCCTCTGATGTCATTCAAGGCAGAGAAACTGGCACGTTCTTGGACACCAGGAGCAGGGTGGGAATCAGATGACTGGGTTTCTCCAGCAACAACAACCACATCTTAACCCCTGGCATGGTGGCAAGACAGGAAGACAGGCCGAGCAAGGAGACGGGATGGCAGGTGTCAGCGCTGGGGAGACAGAGCGAGCAGCACTGGTGTGTGGGCCGGACGCTCTGCCGAGCTGAAATGCAGTTGAGGATTCAGACAGAAGGTGCGGAGGCGAGGAGCCGGCTGACCGGGGAGAGGAAGCTGGAAATACTACAAAGGGAAGCTGCGGAGCCAAAGTAAACCCAAGCAAGAGAGGGGAGAAGACGTGGGGAGGGAAGGGATGTATGTGGTGTGTAAGATGACGTGCGGAAAATTAGGCAGCACTGAAAAAGGGAGGGGAGGGAGTCCTGAAAGAAAGGAAGTGCGCACCGCTTGCAAACAAAGCAGGGAGTGAGTCTGATGCAGAAACCAAGCTGTATTTTGAACCAAAGACAATACTAACGCGGAATGAGTGTGAAGGTAGGAATACAGATAAACTCCGCAACTGCAGACGAAAAACATCTAGCCTCCTAGGCGACTCTGCCCTGGCCTACATGGGTCGACATGGTCCGTCAGTCAACAACCTCAGGGCGCACCCTCTCTAGCCGGGGTCCCTCGCAGCCTCCACACCCCTGTGGTCCCCAGCCCTGCTGCCCTCCCCTCCGCGGCGGACACTCACGCAGGTGCGCGGGCAGGCGGATGCCGTCCTCCTCCATCCTGATGGCTCGAGGCACCGGGACATGAAGTGGGGTCGCGGAGGCGTAGCTCGGCACCGGGCTCTCGGGAGGTGTATATGAAATTCGTTCCTGCTGTTGAAGACAAAGGCAGCAAGAGGGGAGGGGGTTAACAAGGCCAGGAAGCTTGGGAGGATGGGATGAAACTACGCGGGGGTGTGGGGAAACTACGCAGGTGGGAGGTGGGGCATTTGGGGGACCAGCTAGACAAGCCATCCTGCAGACCGGGATAGAGGTGGCTTTCAGGTAACTCGCATTTGGGGTGTATAAAAATGCAGAGAGCTGGGCATGATGGTGCAGGCCTGTAATCCCAGTACTTGGAAGGCTGAGACAGGAGGATCACAGGTTCTAGGACAGCCTCAGCAAGTAGTAAGACTCTTGTCAACCTAGCGAGACCCTGTTTCCAAAGAAGAAATAAAATTGGGCTGGGGGTGTAGCGTGAAGGCAGAATGCCTCTGGGTTCAATCCCCAGTAACACACACACACACACACACACACACACACACACACACACACACAAATAAAGAGAAGGTTGAGGTTGAAAAAGGGCATTTCCTTTGGACTCAGTTCAACAGGTGTGCACCCCCAAAGTCTGTTCACGTAATAAGGGGCGCAGGTGAACTTATGCAAAAACAGGCAACAGAGAATAGCTTAACAGCAACTCTCTCAAACTTCACAGGTGTGGTGGTGCATGCCTGTAATTCTAGGACTTGGGAGGCTAAGACAGGAGGATCACAGATTCGAGGCCAGCCTCAGCAACTCAGCGAGACCCTGCTTCACAATAAAAAGTGCTAGGGGTGTAGCCCAGAGCTAGAATAGCCCTGAGTTCAATCAGCAGCACCCAAAATAAATAATTTTCCTAGTTACATATCAATGTCACCAATGCATTAAAACCACATTTTTTCATCTCTGACAATATCCCCGGCTTCAAATCAAAGTACAATTCTTTTTGTTTTTTTTTTTTGGCGGTACTGGGGATTGAACCCAGGGGCATTCTACCTCCGAGCTACACCCCCGGCCCTGTTTTTTATTCTTTATTTTGAAACAGGGTCTCACTAAGTTGTGGAGGGCCTCACTAAGTAGCTGAGGCTGGCCACAAACCTGCGATCCTCCTGTCTCAGCCTCCCAAGTACTGGGATTACAAGCATGCGCCACCATGCCCAGCTCAGAATGTTATAGTAATATATGCATATCCTTACTTGCTGCACAGAGAAGCCGCAGGCACTGATACAGAGCTCTTTTCGCTCACAACTTGAAATCCACACACTTCAAACAAACAGTAAGTCTGTCCCCTAGAAACAAACTCAGGATTCTCAAAAGGCATCCTATTTGTGCATTTGAAAATGTCAGAAATCCAGTCAGGCTCAAAGTACAATTCTATACTCAGAACCAACAAGCGTGAGCCGAGCAGGAAGTGCAAAGCGATGGCTGCAGAAATCAGATTTAACTTTCGTTAATAAATCCGCGAGCGAGACTTTTCTATGGTCGATCTCACTATACAGAAACCACAACCCAAAATATCCAACATTGAATTTTTTTCCTTCCTGAGAGGGAGCTATTTGCAACATTAACAGGTATATTCTTGTTCCTTTCGCTCTCCATCTCAAAATCGATATTTCCTTTCCCTCTGAAGTATTTCAGACATCGTTTCAAAGAATAATCTGAATTGAAGGAGAGTATCCCTTCACTGAAGATACTTGGGAATCGACGACAGGCGGGGCCTCAGCAGATCCATCCTATAAATTCAAAAAAGCAGTGTTTTCTGGATCGATTAGAACAAACTGCTCAGGGGGTGGGGAGGATTAGTATTACTTTAAGTTACAATACTGCGAAGAATGGCGAGAGCCCAGCCCTCGTGCTCGCCAGAACAGCGGTGCTTTGCGTTTCAGACCCACAGACTTGCAGTCCATCCATACATAAACACAACCCCCCTTCCTTTCTGTGGTTTAACTGGGCTTAAAGGGGGACACACAGCCCAAAAATGACTTGGGAGTAGAGGGCCAGTCAGCTGTCACAAGGAAAATAAAGATCAAGAGCAAAAGAAAGTCCTAGATTAAAGGAGAGGAAAGAAAGGGGGTGCTTAATTCTTGAAGAGAGAGCTCCTGAACGTTTTCTATGTCATTTAATGTGCACAGGGAAGCAGGGAGTCCCCCGGCCCTAGGACCAAATTAAAACTTGTCTTCTGCTCAGAGCCTGGAAAGTCTGGTGGCTGTGGTAGAAAGTTTCAGTTTTAAAAGAACATATACACGTTGTTGTAATTTCCAGATGGGGTTGCGGCACTTTCCCCAAGGCCTGGTCACTAGCAGCCACGAGGGTGGCTGGACTATTTCTGCTTAAACATGCATCTGCAAGTGTCCTGGTGACTTTCTTTCTTTCTTTTGCAGTACTGGGGATTGAACCCAGGGGCTTTCTACCTCCGAGCTACACCCCCAGCCCTATTTTTTATTCTGTATTTTGAAACAGGGTCTCAATAAGTTGCAGAGGACCTCACTAAGTAGCTGAGGCTGGCTGCGAACCTGGATCCTCCAGTCTCAGCCTCCCAAGTACTGGGATTACAAACATGCGCCACCACGCCTGGCTAATTTTTTTTTTTTTTTTGGATTGGGGATTGAACCCAGGGGTATTCTAACTCTGAGCTACATCCCAAGCACCATTTTGTTTTTTAATTTTAATTTTAATTTATTTATTTATTTATTTTGTAGTACTGGGGATTGAACCCAAGGACATTCTACCTCCAAGCTATACCCCCAGCCCTATATTTTATTCTTTATTTGGAAACAGGGTCTCAATAAGTTGTGGGGGCCTCACTAAGTAGCTGAGGCTAGCCACGAACCTGTGATCCTCCTGTCTCAGCCTCCCAAGTACTGGGATTACAAGCGTGCGCCACCACGCCCAGCATCTGGTGACTTTCTTAATTGACGGCAGGCCTACAGAGCCTAGATGTGACTCCAATATTAATGGAGATGTCGTACGAAAGGTCACCCAGGGGCAAGACATTTCACTTCTTGAACTTTACCAAGTATCACACGTATTTTGAGCAACTCTGACTTAAGGGTGAGTTATACGTTTTGGTGTTTGCTTTGAGGTTGTTGGGGTCAAAAGATGAAGATACACCTGGGCGTGGTGGTGCACACCTGTAATCCCAGTACTTGGGAGGCTGAGACAGGAGGATCGCAGGTTCACGGTCAGCCTCAGCTATTTAGTGAGGCTCTCCGCAACTTAGTGAGACTGTTTCAAAAGAAAGAATAAAAAATAGGGCTAGGAGTGTAGCTCAGAGGTAGAATGCCCCTGGGTTCCATCCCCAGTTCTTAAAAAAAAAAAAAACTACAACAAAGAATAAAAACTAGGGCTGGGGGTATAGCTCAGAGGTAGAATGTCCCTGGGTTCAATCCCCAGTACCACACACACAAAAAGAATAAATAACTAGGGCTGGGGTGAGGCTCAGAGGTGGAATACCCTTGGGTTCAATCCCCAGTTCCGCCAAAAATAAATAAATTAATTAATTAATTAATTCTCCATGCTCCTTGACCCTCCCGTGATCCCCCAGCCCCATCCTACGTCGACATGGCTACCGTTAAGCCTCTTCCCAGAAATAGCTGTCTGGGTTGCTATGGTTTGTGCAGAAGTGAAACTTGCTGAAGAACAGTGGGGCAGCCAAAAGGTCTTCAGAGGGCACGGGTGACAGAAAAAACCAGATGGGATTTCATAACAGGACGCCTCTTCCCTAAAGCCGAGAGACGCTCGCTCGCAAGACCTTGCAGCCCCTCAGCCGGCCTCCCGGCCCAGCAGGACAGGCTGCCAAGCCCGGCCCTCCGCGCTGCTTCCTCCCTGTTTCTTGGGAAACTGCCTCCAGTCTGCTGACAGAGTCCAGCGCCGGCCGCCTCGGTGCGTGTTGGCTGTGCCGTTCTCTGTGCTGTGACGATCTCTGTGCTGTGCCCTCGGGCCACTGTGGTCTCGAGAGCCCCACAGCGCTGCACTCCTGCCCAGTTCCCTGTCCTCAAACAGCTACACCAATGGCACCGGGGCTCCTGCCCAGGGATTCCTTGCCATCCTCCCTCATCCCTATCCAAGGAATTCGCCAAGGAGACAACTGTGCTATTTCAGGATGAAACTCACAGAAGGAAGACGTGAGACTGAACGGCTGCAGACCCTGAGCCGCCCGACCCAGGCCTCCCCTCAGTGCTGGTCAGGACGCGCCCTTTATGTTTACTTATTTTTTTTCCCGGTACCGGGGATTGAACCCAGGGACATTCTACCTCCGAGCTACGCCACCACACCTGGCTGGAAGCACTCTTTAAAAAGTTCAATGGGGCCCAGCAAGGTGGCACACGCCTGTAAGCCCAGTACTTGGGAGGCTGAGACAGGAGGATCGCAGGTTCACGGCCAGTCTCAGCTACTTAGTGAGGCCCTCCGCAACCTAGTGAGATCCTGTTTCAAATAAAGAATAAAAAATAGGGCTGGGGGTGTAGCTTGGCGGTAGAATACCCCTGGGTTCAATCCCTGGTACTGCAAAAAAAAAAAAAGGTTCAATGGAGCCGGGTGTGGTGGGACACCCCTGTAATCCCAGTACTTGGGAGGTTGAGACCGGAGGATTGCAGATTCAAAGCCAGCCTCAGAAACTCAGTGAGGCCCTCCACAACTTAGTGAGACCCTGTTTCAAAATCAAAGAACAGCCGGGTGTGGTGGCACACGCTTGTAATCCCAGTACTTGGGAGGTGGAGACCAGAGGATCCGTGTTCGTGGCCAGCCTCAGCTACTTAGTGAGGCCCTCTGCAACTTCGTGAGACCCGGTTTCAAAATAAAGGATAAAAAATAGGGCTGGGGGTGTAGCTCAGAGGTAGAATGCCCCTGGGTTCAATCTCCGGTACCACAAAAAAAAAAAATCAAAGAATAAAAAGCCGGGCATGGTGGCACGTGATTGTAATCCCAGTACTTGGGAGGCTGAGACAGGAGGATCATAGCTTCGAGGACAGCCTCAGTAAATAGTAAGACTCTTATCAACCTAATGAGACCCTGTATCAAAAAGAAAATAAAATAGGGCTGGGGATCTGGCTCAGAGGTAGAACACCCCTAGGTTCTATCCCTAGTACCACACACACAAAAAAGAATAAAATAGGGCTGGGGGTGTAGCTTGGAGGTAGAATGCCCCTGGGTCCGTCCACAGCACCACACATACATACATACAGAGAGACAGACGGACAGACAGAGAGACAGACAGGCAGATAGACAGACATAAGTGTTCAATGAAGAAACCAGGCGTGGTGGTACACACCTGAAACCACAGTACTTGGGAGGCTGAGACAGGAGGATCTCAAATTTGAAGCCATCCTCAGCAACTAAGCAAGACCCTGTTTCAAAATAAAAAGGGGAGCGAGGGCCACCCAGTACTGCATGTCAACATGATTTACAGTATAAGGTGAGACTATAATGCACCAATAAACACATATTAAAAAATAAAAAAGGAAACTGGGCGTGGTGGTGCACACTTGTAATCCCAGTACTTGGGAGGCGGAGACCAGAGGATCCGGGTTCGCGGCCAGTCTCAGCTACTTAGTGAGGCCCTCCGCAACTTGTGAGACCCGGTTTCAAAATAAAGTATAAAAAATAGGGCCGGGGTGTAGCGCGGAGGTAGAACGCCCCTGGGTTCAATCCCTAGTACCGAAAAAAGGTTCAATGAAGAAACCTGTCAGTAGTGGAAGAGAGGGGACCTTGACCAGGTGGGGGTTAAAGCAAAATGAGCTCTGGGCCGAGGGATCTACCAGCAGCCGTTACAACATACTGGAACCCAGACTTCAGCGGCAGCAGCGCACCCATGGGACCCCAGAAAGGGCACGGCTGAGAACCCCACACTCAGAATTAGCTCCTTTGGTCTCTCCGTGCAGCTCTCTAGGGTGATGCATGTGGTCCTCAATATTTCTTTTCGTTCTATAGCCATGCACTTAACATCTTGATGGGACGTCAGCACCCCACCAGCAAGTACAAAATCAAACGGACACCGCTCTCCCGGGTGGAGGCAGCTGGACAGGTGCTTAAGAACACTAACATCCTATGCTCCAAATCAGGGAACCTCTTTTTTTTTTCAGGGAACCTCTTCATTCTCACAACTGTCTCCTGCCTGACCCCAATAAAGGGGGTGGGGGTAGAGAACCCCCTGACAGCCCGCTCACCTCTAAAGTGAGCAGACAGACAGATGGAAACCAGGGGGGCTTTATTTTAACACGGGGGGGGGGGTCCCCAAGAGGATTATCAACAGAGCTCTAATGAAGTTAAAGTGCTGCGGCGGGCAGGGATGGGAACCTCTCCAGTGTTCTGGGGGATGCGCTGCTGGGGGAGGTCAAGGCCAGGCTAGACAGGTCCTGAGATGACTGTATTCTTGTTTCCATGCTGAAAAAATAAAACAGCCGTGCACAGATTTGCTGACCCAAACTATCAAGCCAGCCAGCTACACGAAAGGGAAGCCGAGTGTAATACCTGTGAGGAGGGATGGACGGCTGGAGGCTCTGGAGAAAGAAAAGAAGGCTGAAAATGGTTTTAGGTGAGGGCTGAAATGCAAATTTTACTATCTATTACGGAGACCTTGGGGGGGGAGGGGTACAGAGTACGGTCCTATAAGAATTGCCGAATTCAAAATGATTCCTCCCTGAAACCATGAAGGGTACCCATCTAATTCTGCTTCTTTCTCTCTTCTTTCTCTCTTCCTTCCTTCCTTTCTTTCTCTTTCTTTTCTTTCTTTCTTTTCTTTTCTTTCTCTCTCTCTCTCTCTTCTTTCTTTCTTTCTTTCTTTCTTTTTTCTTTATTTCTCTCTCTCTCTCCTTCCTTCCTTCATTTCATTTATTTATTTATTTTTGTGGTACTGGGGCATTCTACCTCTGAGCTACACCCCCAGTCCTATTTTATTTTTATTTGGAAACAGGGTCTCACTAGATTGATGAGAGTCTCACTACTTGCTGAATCTGTCCTTAAACCTGCAATCCTCCTGTCTCAGCCTCCCAAGTACTGGGATAACAAGAATGCGCCACCACGCCCGGCTGTTATTTTTATATTTTATTTTGAAACAGGGTCTCACTAGATTGCTAAGAGTCTCACTAAGTTGCTGAGACTGGCCTCAAACCTGCAATCCTCCTGTCTCAGCCTCCCACGTACTGGGATTACAGGCGTGCACCACCACACCCAGCTTAAGTAAGCTTTTATTAACAAGCTATACCTAATACACATTACAAAAAAAATGAATAAGCAGAAAGTTACTTGTACTGTTTTCTAGCATAGTAAATGCAAGCAGACACAGGAACCGGAATGATACGCTCGCTCTCAGAGTCAACTTCTTTCACTTGAAAATCATTGATTATTTTTGGGTAATAATATTCATTGTTTGGCTCTTTTGTAATATGCAGCCCAAGGGGGAGGGGAGGCACCATTCTCTTGCAGAGCACAAAATGGGTAGGTTTGTTGTACATGGAGGTCACAGATTCACAGGTTGATAAGCATTCAATTTAAAATACCACTATGTAAGCCAGGCATGGTGGCACACGCCTGTAATCCCAGTATCTGGGAGGCTGAGACGGGAGGACCGAAGGTTTGAAGCCAGCCTCAACTACTTAGCGAGGCCCCATTTCCAAATAAAAAATAAAATAGGGCTGGGGGGTATAGCTTAGAGGTAGAATGCCCCTGGGTTCAATCCCCAACACAAGAAAGGAGAGAGAGAGAGAGAGAGAAATAGGGCTGGAGATGTAGCTTAGAGGTAGAATGCCCCTGAGTTCAATCCCTACCACAAAAAGGAAGGAAGGAAGATAAAATAGGGCTGGAGGTATAAGCTCAGAGGTACAAGGCCCCTGAGTACCATCTCCAGGGGTGTAGCTTGGAGGTAGAATGCCCCTGGGTTCAATCCCCAGTACCAAATAAATAAAATTAAAACAGCACTACCTCACATGGAGACATCTAGACAGAGGGGCTCACGGACACTAACATCCAATGTTCCAAATACAAGCAGCCTCTTTATCGTCGCAACCGTCTCGCTGGTGTGACCCCAGCAAAGGAGGGGGGTTAGAGCTCCAACTGACAGCGCATTCACCTCTAAAGCAAGCTGTCAGGCAGAGGGACACCAGAGGTGCTTCATTTTATCTCGGGAGGAAAGGATTTCCCAAGAGGATTCTAATTAAATTAAAATGCGACGACGGACAGTGATATTAGCGTATGCAAATGTTGTAGGGGATAAATTGCCAGTGGAGAAACATTTTGAATACTACCCCAAAAAGCCTGTCCTTTTCTCCCTTAAAGAACTTGAGAAAAGATACAAATGTGGGTGGCCATAGATATAAAAAAAAGATTCTTGCAATCTCCCCAGAAAGAAACAGTATATAAACCCTAAGAGGCGGGGTGAGGAAGACGACTCCAGGTGTTCCAACACAAATTCTGAAGCAGGAAAGCAGAGCCCCAAGTCACCTTGTGGTGCTCTCTTCTCATCCCAGGAAGGTTCCAGAAGATGCCTAAACCAGGGGCCCACGCTGGCCTTCTTCTTGGTGCCCACCGCCCCTCCCGAGAGAAACACCCCCCTGGCAGCTGCCATTAGAGTTTTACAACCCAACGGGGGACGGGGGTTCAGCTCCAACATCTCGCAGGACACAGATGGGTACTTTCAGGGGGGGGAAGAAAGAACGGGAGTCCCCTGTGGAAATCAGGGTGGGTGGAAACCACATTTCTGGTCTCTGGAGGAGGATCCCAGGGGAGAGGGCGTACCCCACAAGCCACCCTTGACACTGACCCAGGGCGCACCCTCCAGCCTGGCTTTTTTTCCTAGAAGGTTATGAGGATGGTTCAGGACCTGAAGCGTGTGGATTCTTGCTTTGTTTTATTTGGAAATGGGGTTTCGCTAGGTTGAGGAGAGTCTCACTATTGCTGAGGCTGTCCTCCAACCTGCAATCCTCCTGTCTCAGCCTCCCAAGTCCTGGGATTACATGGATTCTTGTTTAGAACTGAAATAAACAGCCCCTTTGCTTGGTCTGCTTGGCCAGGGACATCCTAAAGTCAGAAGACCGCGGAATGCATCTGCCAAACAGACGCAAGTCAGCCAAAGCATTTGAAGTTGTCCTTTATCTACGGGCAGTGAAGTTTTAAAAAAGCGTTAGCAATGGGCCCTGCGACCAAGCCTTGCGGTAAAAGGTCACGGAGAGCCCCGCCCTCTGATGAGGAAACATTTCAGCACTCCTGTGTTCACGATGAGCCTAGGCCTGCACTAGGCATTGTGAATTACACAACTCTGAGTCCTAGAATTGCCACAGTTGCCTCAATATTAAAACTTCTGAGCCAGGCGTGGTGGCACATGCCTGTAATCCCAGTACTTGGGAGGCTGAGATGGGAGGATCACAGGTTCGAGGACAGTCTCAGCAAGTAGTGAGACTCTCGTCAACCTAGATAGACCCTGTTTCAAAATAAAAATAAAATAGGACTGGGGCTGTAGCTCGGAGGTAGAATGCCCCTGGATACAATCTCCAGTACCACACACACACACACACAAAAAAAAAAAATCTGTGTAGGGGTGGGGTGTAACTCAGTGGAAAATGGTATGCCTAGTACGTCAAGGCACCACACACACACACACACACACACACACACACACACACACAATTCTGTGTCATTTTACCAATAAATACATAAGTCCTCATATAAACATACTTATACTTCTTGAACAAGTTCCAGTTTTAGTTGGAAAATATAGTCACATTGCAACAATTAGGAAAAGAGCAAGCATTAAGACAGGACCAGGAGCCGAGCATGATGGCATACAACTGTAATCCCAGTACTTGGAAGGCTGAGATTGAGGATCGCAGGTTCGAGGACAGCCTCAGCAATTTAGCAAGACTCTCAGCAACTTAGTAAGACCCTGTTTCAAAAAAATAAAAATAAAAAAGGGCAGGGGTGTAGCTCAGAGACAGAATACCCCTGGGTTCAATCCCCAATACCACAAAAAAAATAGGTACCGAGGATTGAACCCAGAGGCATTCTACCTCCAAGCTACACCCCAGCCTGGTTTTATTTCTTATTTGGAAACAGGGCCTCACTAGGTTGCTGAGAGCCTCGCTAAATTGCCAAAACTAGCTTCAAACCTGCAATCCTCCCGTCTCAGCCTCCCACATACTGGGATTACAAGCATGTGCCACCACACCCGGCCACAAAAAAAAATTAAAAAGGAAGAGTCTAAAGCTGGGTGTGGTGGCATACACGTCTATAATCCCAGTTGTTGAGAGGATGAGACAGGAGGATCACGGGTTCAAGGCCAGCCTCAGCAACTTAGCAAGACCCTCAGCAATTTAGTGAGACTGTTTCAAAATAAAAAGGGGTGGGGGTGTAGGGGTGTAGATTAGAGGAAGAATGCCCCTGGGTTCACTCCCCAGTACAAAAAAAAAAAAGAAGACAGGACTGGCATGTGCTTCCCATGAAGCTGTTACGTTCGCCTCACAATAAGCCTGCAGGAAGGCACCCTCGTCTCCCTACCACAACAGGGTCCCTAATCTGAAGACTGCTGAGCATAAGCAGCCTGTTCAAGTCACCAGCTCAGGAGACGGCACAGCGGGTACTGGGGTGCAGGCCGGTCTACCACACTCCTCTGACCTGCTTCTAGTGCACAGATGGAGTAAGGCTTTGCTTTTAAGCAATGATGGCCAATCAACAGTGGCTTCGCGACTTATGGGGAATTCCAAGAGCCGAGCCCAACTTAAAAAACCTGCAGCAGTCTTGGAATATTCCATGGCTTGGCATCTGTCCTCACACCTCACGGGACTCCCGCCAGGTCCTAAGCGTCACTCAGAGCCTGGTTCTCATGCCTGTCGCTCACTCACCCCAGGCAGAGCTGAAGGAAGGGGACTCCGTGTGATTGCTGAGAACATTTCTCATGGTACAATCTCTCAACAAGCGAGACATTAGAATTCACCCAGGGAAGCCGGCGTGGTGGCACACACCTGTCATCCCACTACTTGGGAAGCTGAGACAAGAGATAACAAGTTCAAGACCAGCCTCAGCAACTAAGCAAGATCCTCAGCAACCTAGCAAGACCCTGTTTCAAAACAAACAAACAAAAAAATAAATAAAAAGGGCTGGGGGTGGAGCTCGGAGGTAGAATGCCCTGGGTTCAATCCCCAGCACCACACAGGGGTGTGTATTTACTGTAGGACACTATCAGGAGGGCCACTAGGACATTTACAGATGGCTCGTGTACGCGATAACTTCACCTTGGACAGAAATCTCATTTTGGGTATTACTTTTTATCCCTAACATTTTTCTTTAGCCACAGGAATCCATTACCCTTACTCAACTCCTTTCCATTGATCCAAGAGCAGCAAATCTAAATGCACAGGTGAGATAAACAGGGGCATTGAGGAGGAAAGGATGCTGTCAACATGTATTTGGTGCCTAGAGCAGGCAGGTCGCTGTACCAGGATAAAGCTGAGTCCACCTCCAGAATTCACAGTAGCTACCATCCAAGAAAGTCTCCTCCAGAGGCCTGAACACACACTCCCACATGAGAGATGGATGGGTGAAGGCACTGGGGATAGAAATGGCCCATGGGGCCAAAGAAAGGAAGCCAGGAGTGGTGGTGCACATCTTATAATCCCAGTACTTGGGAGGCTGAGACAGGAGGATTGCAGGTTCGAGGCCAGCCGGAGCAATTTAGCAAGACTCTCAGCAATTTAGCGGGACCCTGTTTCAAAGTAAAAAATGAAATAGGGCTGGTGGTGTAGCTTAGCGGTAGAATGCCCCCGGGCTCAATCCCCAGTACCACAAAAAGAAAAATACTTAAAGGATCCTCAGAGATGTCAACAAATAGCAGAAGTATGAGGGTAAAAAAGACTTAAGTCTCACTAGTTGTTTCAGTCAGCTTGCCATCACTATAACAAATACCTAAGGTAATCTACTTATAAAGAGAAAAGGTTCGTTGTGGCTCACAGTTTTGGAGGCTCCAGGCCATGATCAACTAACTGGTCTTGTTGCTTTGGGCAGCACATCATCACAGAAGCATGTAGTGGAGCAAAATCACTCATCTCATGGACGGGAAGCAAAAGAGAAGAGGAGGAAGGGGCCGGAGTTCTGCTATCCCCAAGGACCTAAAGACCTCCCATTAGGCCCCGCCTCTTAAAGGTACCACCACCTCCCAATAGCTCCACTCTGGGGACCCAGTCCTTAACACGTGAGCCTTTAGGGGACACTTCGCCAAACCATAGCACTTGTGTGCCCACAGAGGTCAGAGCCAGCAACATCGGCCTGTCACCAGAAGAGAGGCCTTTCTACCAGCTGAGGCCTCGGTTCTGTGTGGGATTTCCTTTTCCACCTAAAGCTGATTGAAGCTGGGGCAGGAAGGTTCCTGTAAAGGGGATTCTGCACCAGGAAGGAGCTCACACAGGCTTCCTCCAACACCAAGCTGCTGCTTCTGCGCAGCCTTAAATCCCCTGCTAAGTCAAAGCCTATTAATTACAGGGTGGGGGAGCAGCTCCAAATGTAACATGAACACCATGACCCCCTTCTCTGTCATTAGCCCCCTATGTCCCCTCACCAGATCCTAGCGTTCTACCAAATATGATCTCGTTTCAAAAATTGGGGTCAAAGCCAGGTGTGGTGGTGCACGCTTGTAATCCCAGTACTTGGGAGGCTGAGACAGGAGGATCCAGGTTCGCGGCCAGCCTCAGCTACTTAGTGAGGCCTCTGCAACTTAGTGAGACCCCGTTTCAAAATAAAGAAAAAAAAATAGGCCTGGGGATATAGCTCGGAGGTAGAATTCCCCTGGGTTCTATCCCCAGTTCCGCAAAAAAAAAAAAAAAAGAAAAAAACTGGGGTCAGCTGGGCGTGGTGGCACACGCTTGTAACTCCAGTACTTGGGAGGCTGAGGCAGGAGGATCGCAGGTTCAAAGCCAGCCTCGGCAACTTAGCAAGGCTCTCAGCAACCTAGTGAGAGCCTGTTTCAAAATTAAGAATAAAATAGAGCTGGGGGTGTAGCTTGGATGCAGAAGGCCTCTGGGTTCAATCCCCAGCACCCAAAAAAAACTGGGGTCACTGAAGAACGAACCTCAAATAGGTTTCTTTATTGTTCCAATTTTAAAACACTTTCACTAACTTCCTTCCCACTCCTGAGATGCCACGATATTTTTTTTCCTTTCTGAGTTTCTTAGCTATTTCGGTCATGAATAGTAAGCAGAATCTAAAGCTGGGATTCCTTTCGATGCCAGTCGCGGTTTCCAGGGAGCACTGTGGAGCGGCCCGGCTCTAAGGCTGCGCGGCTGGTCGGCTCATTTGGCTGGAACCCGGCGTAGCTGCACTTGCGAGCGGGGGTTACCAGCTCCGGACGTGGGTGGGAAAATTAAATTCATGCCATTCCGCGGCCGTGGACTACAGCCCCAACCCCTGGTGATGAAGATGACGGCTTCTCTGGGAGCGGAGTTCACAGGAGCTCAGCGGCGTGCCAGGGCTCCAGGAAACTCCAGAAAGTGCTCCTGAGAGCGGCCGCCGCAGCACTTTGGGGTGGCAAAGGTTGTGTGTCTTTATTTATACCAAACCCTCAGGTGTTACCTCTGCGAAAAAGTCAAGTCTTGCTGTTGGATTGACCCAGAAGCGCCCTCCGCTTTTGATCTGCCTTTGGAAAGGGTCACTAAATCCCTTTCTTGCTATTTCTAGCAGCAGAAGAAATGAGTGCTTAAATTAGCCGCGGCTTGCATCCCGGGCAAAACAAAGTGGCCAAGTTCAGCCCCGTTATGAGCTGCTTTCTCCTCCATTAATGCCATTCTCTTTAATGGCCGGGCTATTACAATTAGCCAATCTGCATTGTCCCTGCCCGGGGCGAGCAAGTAATGAACTGAGAGACTTGCTATTTACTTGCATCCAGGGCGCCATTACAGAGCGCATCTCAATTTCTCCCCACAAATGAGAGACCTTCCGGGCATGTACCACTGCCACGTGACGGCTCTGGTACATCACCGGTGGTGCCCCTGGGTGGCAGCTGCCCGGGGAATCATGGGACTGAAAAGCCAGCAGAGGGAAGGTCGGAGGTCAGGCTCCCCCGACAGGGGCTGCCCCGGGGCTGTTTCCAATGAGCTGCGTGAGCTATGAATTCCTCTGTCTCTGCACCTGCTTTCTCAGCCTTCCAACCTCCTCCTCCGGGAGCTCTCTCCTCTACAGCACCACTCAGGGCCCTGCTCTCTCTCATTTCTTTCTCTAATGGCTATAGCATGGAAGACTTAGAAAAAGGAGAGGGAGAGAGAGAAGGGAGGGAGAGAAGGAGGGAGAGCAGGAAAGGAGGACAGGGGAGGGGAGAG
>PVJS01004321.1:0-69745 GCA_004027185.1 Glis glis
AAAAAAAAAAAAAAAAAAAAAAAACTTAGCAAATGATTCATGTTTTCGTTCATCAGAAGCAGCGATGTAAATGAAATTATCTTTTTGTCGGAAAGTGTACAATAGAAAGAATAATCCCCCAATATTAGAGCTGAAGGAGCCACAGGCATGAAATAGATAAAATGAGCCTCATGGAAGGTTTTTGTCTAAACCGCCCAGAAGTGGAGAAACAGAAGTCTAACACTTCTATTTTTATTAGAAACTAGGACTCAGGCACAGTTAAACAAGCATTTATTAGTAAAATAGATAAAAAATACAAAGAAATTGTAAAAACTGTATACACATTTTTATTGGTGCACTGTAATTATAATACATCATAATAGGGTTCAGTGTTAGAGAAGCATACATGCACATAGCACTGTGTTTCTCTCCAGATCCCACCCCACTCCCTCTCCCACACAATATATAATATTTTTTTTGAACTCTGAAAATACTTAGCCCAAAACTGTATGAACAAATCATAGTAAAGTTACAGGGCCCAAACTATAGTTTATGAAATAGCTTGCTCTTGATCAAGGGTTACTTCTCTTCAAAATATATTATTGACATGGCTAAGAAATAAAACTAAAATGCATTTATTAAGTCAGTTACTTCATAAATATAGAAACCTAACTTGCTCTTATTCACTATATTTACCAACCTTTTGGCAACATGTCTATGAAGTGAAAGCCTTCCTGAAAGTTTTCCAAGTTATTTAGTGATAAATAGCATGGGTCGCATACAATAAAAGAAATCCCACATTCTTTTAGCATGTATTTCATGATAACTGCTGAAACTCTGAATGAAATAATGACCTGACCTTAAAGAAGCATGAAAGTGTCAATGTGTGTCTTAGTCCTAAGTCAAATTGTGCGAGACACAGGAGAGGAGGACGGGAACCCAAGGCGAGGGTCTCAGAGTTATCAGATATCTAATGTGTTGGTTCCACTGATGCAGGGGCATTTGGAAGTCCAGATGTAGATGCAGCAGCCATCAGCACCCAGGGCTTCTTTGCAAGGACATGCATGCTTCTGGATCTTAGTTCACAAATTCTCCTTGACAACTCCACTTGAATGAGAGAATGCAACTGCTAAATGTAGTGGCTTTTTTTCTCTTTTCCTTAATCACAATGTATGTGTGCCTTTACAATATCAATTATATGATACAATTCACAAGAAATCACCAGCAGAAAAAAAGGTCTGCATATGAGTTCCCTTAATGTAAGTAAAAGCAAAATAATTTTTGAGTGTAAGTAAAGATAAAATATTTTCTGAAAGCCCAACCAGCTGGGGCCAAACTTCACTAGCATTGAAATCCCAAGAAGGCACTCGGCTGTAAAAGATAGTTTCATTATTTTGAAGAGGTAACCTTTGCCATTCTCATTAGATGGCAGGATGCTTAAATCACTTTAATTTCTTCTTACACTTTTGAAGACTTTGGCCACTGGATTGCTTGCCCAATAGTTATAAGTAATTGCTGACATTTTTTCAGGATTACTATGAGTTTGAATGAATCCTTTTTGAATGGGTTTGAATAAAGAATTTCCCTTTTCTTTAGGAAGCCTGGCTTCTGGATTTCCTGATGTATTTCTACAGCCATTTTTTTCCATCAATGAAGGAATTATTAGATTTTTAAAAATCAGATAAGTCCAATTTTATACTTAGGAGTACAAAACAGGGATATGAGTCTTGGCAGTTGAATTTTTGAGAAAAAGAACTATAGGTATCACTAAGCAGAGACATATTCTTTTTTCTGTTTTTGTATCTTTTAGATTACTTTTTTCTTCAATTTATTTTTTATGATAAAGTAAGATAGGAAGATCCCTTTACTTTGAAAGTAACTTTGCTCTGTGAAGTGCTCTATGGAAAAAGTGTGGAAAGTCTGATTAGGCTGTCTTCTTATCTAAGTTTTATGTTCAAGGGTAAGAAAAAAATAACCCAGAGAGCAACAGAGGATGTATTTTCTTGCAGTGCTATTTATTTCACAGTAAAAATGGTAGTGAGTGGCTGGCTTAAGATTCAGATTCAAGACAACCTTTGGTGCAATAGGTGGTACTGTAAATATTTGAAAGAATTAATGTACTTTCCAAGCATCAATCTAACTCTCACCTATACTTCCATTCAGAGTATCTTCTGGGTTTCAATATTATTATTGCCAAGAGGTGTTTTGGAAGTAAAACAAACAAACAAAAAAAACCCCAGCACCAAAGTTTTTATAATATAGTTTGAACAATAATCTTTGAACCATCTGTTCAATTTAATAAATAAACTTTGAATGTTTATTATGTGAATGCCAATAGAAATATTTTACTTATAGGCCTTAAATAAAATGTCCATTAGGTAGTCTTCTATGCAATCTAAAAGTTAATTTATTTAACAGTTGAAAAAACTCATCAGGCAGGTTCTGTTAATATTGTATTTCTTTTAACAGAAGCTAAAATGAGGTAAAGAGATATTAATTGAATCTTGAATGTAATAGTTAATATGATAAAGAGTTGGGATGAGAACCCAGGCAATCTAGATCAGGTACTTGCTTTTGACCACTGAGCAATGGAAGAGGCATGTCAGCTTTTCCTTCAGGAAAATCACAGTCTATTGATGACAAAGTTTTGGTAGGAGATGATCTTTCTAATGGTGAATGTCTTGGTTTATTAACCATTTGCTATGTCACTATTTGTTATCTATTTTTATAAATAAAGCATTATCAGGGCACAGCCATACTCACTCATTTGGTATTGTCTGGGCTATTTTCTCATTGCATTAGCAGAGTTGGGTAGATGCAACAGAAGCCATTTGATCTATCAATTCTAAAATATTTACTATTGGCCCACTACAGAAAGACCACTGTTCTAATTCTTTTTAGTTACATATAAGTCAGAGTCTCAGGTGCCTCAATGTTTCATAGGCTTGTATTAAAAAATTGATATGAAAATCAATTAAGTTCAAGAAAGTGTTTTGGAAGCATTACATATTATTCTCTCTACCTGTTTTTTTTTTTCACAGAACATATTGGTGAGCAATATGGACAAAATGATACAAGATATTTCAAGTAAGTTATGTGTTACTTAAAACCAAGAAACTGCCAGCTACAGCGGCACATGTCTGTAATCCTAGTACTTGGGAGACTCAGACAGAAGGAATACAGCTTTGAGATCAGTGCATGGAAACTTAGCAGTAACCTGTTTTGAAATAAAAAATGAAAAGGAATGGGGTGTAGCTCCGAGGTAGAATGCCTCTGGGTTCAATTCCCAGTACCAAAAAAAGCACACAACAACAACAACAAACTTCATAGGTAGAATATTCCTGGGTTCAATAACCATAATGAATGAATGAATAAATAAATAAATAAATAAATAAATAAATATATATATATATATATATAAATAGAGTAAGTTTTGAACTGGTATGTGGTTCAGTGGAAGAGCCCTTGCCTAGACTGACCAAGGCCTTGTGCTTGATCCCCATCACACATGGACAAGTTGTTGATGTCCCTGCTCTTTTACATTATTTTTCCTCTTGGTCCTTGTGTATCTATGTTTCATTTTCTTTTTCATTATCAGTTTAGTGATATTTCAGTGAAGATTAAACTCTACGTGTCTCTTCTTCCACATTTTATGAAATCCTACTTTCCCATATGTTTATTTGTTTAAAATATATTTCCTGAGGACATATTATATGTAAAGTACTGTGACAGATTTAGATATATATATAGTAATAAAACTTAGTTCCTGGCTTTATAGTCTTCATATGTTTGTAAAGAAATAGAGATAAGAATAAGAGTAAGTATTATATTGAATAAAAGGGACTTGATATTTGAAACTTTAATTTTCTTAAATAGTTTAGGTAGGCTTCATCTTTCCTCATTCCTTCACAAAGTTGTAGTGTGGTTCCATAGCTTTTTAATAATAGCATTCAATTCCTAGATTTCCTAAATTTCAATCATATTGCCATCTGTGTTTCTAACGATAAGGACAATATGTCTGCATTAGCTGGCATTGCATTTCTAAATTCCATTCATCAAAAGACACTACAATAGAAGGAGATTATAATTTTAAAAATTGGATTCAAAATTATAATGACCATTTAGGGGCTGCCTCAGTTATAGAAAGCTGCCTCACAAAATGTCACACCCTTTTTGGGGAAGCCTGCATCTGAATATAGGGTGAGACTCGTATTAAGATCCAGCCATCTTTGCCAGATGCAAGATAATTCTGATGAAAAATAACTGCTCCAGAGCTCCCTGTGGTATTGGCCAATAGGGGAACTTTAGTCCTGAATTAAAATTTGACTTCTCTCTGCCTAATCATGCTTCTTTCTTTTCCTTTCAAATGTATTATTCTCTTAATAGTCATCTTTATAACTCAAATTGAACATCTCAACATCTGCTAAGAAGCCTGCAATATCAATAATCAACTAAGAATGGACAAATTACTAAATATTTGTTTTTACAATGTTCCCTTTTTAGCACAGCTTACTTTGGGGAAGCAGCAACTCTCTCACTCATTGTTAAGTTGTCAACTTTACCTTAAGGAAAAGATTAACACTGAGGCCAATGACAAGATCATTTGTACAATATAAAAAGGGCCAGTCCTATCATCTTTTATTTCTCTTGTGTTTGCATTATGCATTATAAATATTGTCACCAAATCATACATTCTTAACTAGAATCAAATTAAGACAATTCCAATTTTGTGAGTGTTGGTTTGGCAGCTTAACTTTAGTTTAAATTAGATTAAAAAATGTCCAAAGATTGACTTAATTGGGAACACAGACTGACATAAGTTGGATCTGAACTGTCCCCTGAAGGAATAGGTTTTGAGGCTTGTTCCCCAGTGTGCCACTATTGGGAATTGGTGCAGCCTTTAAGAGGTAGAGTCTGAGTGCTCACATAAGAACAGAAAATCACCAAATAAATGACCTAATGACACACCTCAAAGGTCTTAAAAAACAGGAATAGTCTAACCCCAAAGCCAGTAGAAGACAGGAAATTATTAAAATCAGAGCAGAAATCAATGAAGTAGAGAATAAAAAATACAAAAAATCAACAAAACCAAAAGCTGGTTCCTCAAAAAAGTAAATAAGATAGATAAACTACTAGCCAACCTAACCAAAAGAAAGAGAGAATCAACCCAAATTACTAAAATAAGAGATGAAAACAGGTGATATTATCACTGACAGCACAGAAATCCAGAGGATTATCAGAAACTACTTTGAAAAACTATACTCCAACAAAATGGAAAACCTAGAAGAAATTGATAAATTTCTAGACACATATAACCTTCCTAAGTTGAATCAAGAAGATATAGAAAATTTAAACCAACCAATAGCAACCAAAGAGATTGAAGCAGCAATAAAGAGCTTATCATCAAAGAAAAGCCCAGGACCAGACAGTTTCCCAGGTGAACTTTATAAAACCTTTATAGAAGAGCTAATTCAATACTCCTCAATCTATTCCATGAAATAGGAAAAAATGGGAATCTCCCAAATACATTCTATGAAGCCAACATCACATTAATACCAAAACCAAATAAAGACAGCTCAAGAAAAGAAAACTACAGGCCTATATCATTGATGAACTTAGACACAAAACTTCTAAACAAAATACTAGCAATGCACATTCAAAACCACATCAAGAAAATCATACATTATGACCAAGTCAGGTTCATCTCAGGGATGAAAGGCTGGTTCAACATATGAAAAACAATTCATGTAATCCACCACATAAACAGAACTAAAGACAAAAATCACATCATTTCAATAGACGCTGAAAAAAAGCAATTGACAAAACCCAACACCCATTCATGATAAGAACAATGCAGATAATTGGAATAGAAGGAACATACCTCAACATCATAAAGGCAACATACAATAGGCCCACAGCCAACATCATATTGAATGAGTTCCCCTTAAAAACAGGAACAAGACAAGAATGTCCACTATCACCACTCCTTTTCAATATAGTTCTAGACCCACTAGCCAGAGAAATAAGGCAAGAGAAGAAAATTAAAGGAGTGCAAATAAGAAAAGAAGAACTGAAACTATCTCTGTTTGCAGATGACATGATATTATACTTTGAAGACCCAGCAAACTCAACCAAAAGGTTTATAGAACTGAACAACAAATTCAGCAAAGTGTCTGGATACAAAATCAATCTTAAAAAATCAGAAGCTTTTCTATATGCCAACCATAAATCCACTGAAAAAGAAATCCAGAAAACATTTCCACTCACGATACTCCCCAAAACAATAAAATACTTAGGAATAAACTGAACCAAGGAGGTAAGAGACCTCTACAAGGAAAATTATAAAACATTGAAAAAAGAAATTGAAGAAGATCTTAGAAGATGGAAAGACATCCCATGCTCTTAGATAGGCAGAATAAATATCATCAAAAGAACAAGAACCATGCAGGAGGAATCACAATACCTGACTTCAAACTATACTACAGAGCCATAGTAATAAAAACAGCATGGTACTGGGACAAAAGCAGACACATAGATCAGTGGAGTAGAATAGAGAAAGACTCAGAAACAAATCCACACACTTACAGCCAATTGATTTTTGACAAAAGGAGCCAAAAACATACACTGGAAAAAAGATAGCTTCTTCAACAAATGGTGTTGGCAAAACTGGTTAACTACATGCAGAAAAATGGAAATAACCCCCCTTTTCTCATCCTGCACAACAGTTAATTCAAAATGGATCAAAGACCTGGAAATTAGACCAGAGACTTTGCAGCTACTTGAAGAGGGCATAGGTCCAACACTTCAACACATAGGCACAGGCAAAAACTTCCTCAATAAAATCCCAAAAGGCAGAAGAAGTTAAAAAGAGGATCAATATGTAGGACTGCATTATATTGAAGAGCTTCTGGGCAACAAAGGAAACTATCAAGAACTTCAACAGAGAGCCGACAGAATGGAGAAGATTTTTGCCAGCTACTCCTCTGATAGAGGACCAATATCTAGAATAGACAGAAAACTCAAGAAACTCACTGTTGGAAAAACAAACAACCCAATCAAAAATGGGCAAGTAAACTAAATAGGCACTTCACAAAAGAAGAAATAAAAATGACCAATAAATGTATGAAAAAATGTTTGACATCATTAGCAATTGGAGAGATGCAAACCAAAACTACCCTGAGATTTCACCTAACCCCAATTAGAATGGCAGTCATTAAAAAACAAACAACAACAAATGCTGGTGAGGATGTGGAGAAGTAGGAACTCTAATACACTCACTGTTGGTGGGATTGCAAATTAGTACAACCACTTTGGAAAACAGTGTGGAGGATCCTCAGAAGAATGGGAATGAACCTACCATATGACCCAGCAACACCACTTCTAGGTATCTACCCAAAAGAATGTAAACCAAACTACCACAGCAATGCATGCATATCTATGTTTATAGCTGCACAATTAACAATTGCAAACTATGGAACCAGTTAAGATGTCCATCAACATATGAATGGATTATAAAGCTATGGGATATGTTCACAATGGAATATTAAACGGCCAAACAAAATGATGCCACTTGCAGGTAAATGGATAGAATTACAGAACATTAGTCAGTCACAAAAAGTGAAAAGTCAGGTGCTCTCCCTAATAAGTGGAAGCTAAGGAGAATAGGGCATAGGAGGGAGTCCAGACAAAGATGGAGAAAACCTTAGATGCGTAAAGAAGGCGACCTAATTGAGGGAGATGGAAGAGGGAAAGAGGGAAACACCCTAATGCACAGGATATACATACACAAATCTATTAAAGTCAACTACTATGCTGAGCAAGAGGAGGGAAGGGGGGGAAAGGGGTGAAAATTGGGTGAGGGCTAATTGAGCGATATGTGCATGTATACTTCTAGCACCCTGAAACTCATCAAGATGTATGATTACAACACACCAGTAAATTAAAAAAATCTAAAAAAAAGAGGTAGTATCTAGGACTCTTCAGGTTATTGGGGGCATAGCCTCAAAGAAAGGGACAAAGGATCTCAGTCTCTATCTTTCCCTCTCTTTTTCTCTCTCTCTTTCTTCCAAGAGATAAAGTAAATGCTTTTGTCCTGCCACACTCTCCTGTCTCACACATCATGATGTGTCAACACAGCTGAAAGCCACAGAGCTGATCTATCACCACTGATGCCCCTAACACTATGAGCTAATGTGAGCCTTTCCTCTCTCTTTATAAATTGATTATCTCAGGTATTCGTTATCATAACAGAAATGCACACATACACTAACAGTGCAAAACTGAATGACAGCACCACACTTAACTGTCCTGTGGGCATCTTCTGCCCCAGAATATATAAGGCACATTATGTGAGAAATGTGACCTGGGTTAGGGCTCGCGTGAGGACATTGCCGTTAATTTGTTTCCATGATTTTTTTCCTTTTTGAATTAAACATGGACAAATAAAAGTTCTAACATTTCTTTTTTTCTGTAGTTATACATTTTAATAAGTATCAGGGTATCAGAAGCATGCATGCACACATTGCTCATTTAGCCCTCCCTCAAATCCCACCCTACTCCCTCCCCTTCCCTCCTTTTAGTGCTCAGCATAGTGATTGACTCTGATAAATTTGTATATATACATCGTGTGCACTAGTGTATTTCCCTCTTCCTCCCTCCCATCTCCTTCATTTAGGTCACCTTCTTTGCTCATCTAAAGTTTTCTCTTTCTTTGTCTAGAGTCCCTTCTAAGTCCCATTCTCCCCAGCTTCCACATATTAGGGAGAACATCCGACTTAACATTTCTTTTCACACCATAAATATTTAGGATGAACTCTACATTTCCTAGAATGTATTAGTTTCTAACTGGACACTATGGTATATTGAAGGCCCATCAAGAAGTAAACTGCATGTGGCTTGTTCCCTGCTATTTTCAACTGCCTGCCTTGTAACTGACACAAAATGCATAGATATAGATGAATATATACACATGCATACACCTCTACATAGCTATATGTATACATTTGAATATAATTTAATCTACATTAAACATTTGGAAGTAAATTATCTCATATATAATACCACATAGATTTTAGTAACTGTGTAACTTTCCCCACACAAGCTGAATTATTAGAATCAGGTATAAAGATATTAAATATTTTACCAAAGATGAAAAGTATAAAATCAAACCCATAAAATACTTGAAAAGTATATGGATTAAATAGATTACTATTTTTCTCAGGAATAATAAATAAAAGGAAATTAAGAAAATACATGGGAACATTAACTGTCTTTTCTGGTTTTGTGCAATGCTATGTTTCTCCTATATAAAGGAACAGTTTGTGTTAATAAAAAATCCATCAGTTATTTACTTAATCATATTTTATAGTACATGTTTATTGTTTACATATGTATAAGCAACTTTGTTATTCTCTATCTTTTGAACAGCTATTATCCTTAAAGTGATCTAAATATGGAGTTTTAAAAATGAGCCCCATTCTCTTAGCTGATAAGACCTTTGTGAATAATTTAAACCTGGAACTACCATAGATGTGGAGAGGCTGTAACTTAATACAGACACTCTCGTATTGCTCATGTATACATTGAAGCACACTGAATGTGCCTGTGATCATCATCACAATGTGATTCTTATAAACACCATTACCTTTCATGGAGAAAATGTCATTTAAATGTTAGTTTGGAAAATATGGAAATCCAGCACGCTCTCTAACTAAATGCTGCTTCGTTCACCTATTTTAGAAGAATTGACATTTTACTAACTAGCCCTCATCTTGTCACTAAGTATTTTCTTGATTGAGTAAAATGGTGAAATATGCACAATTTTTCAACTAAACTGTTTCAGTTATTCCTTTTATTTTTAGGTTTTAATACAGTGGTGCAAACTGTAGCAATAACAATAATGGAAGTAAAATACCAAAAGAAAGTCCATTGTGAGGGGTCCTCTTTACCTGGCTATATATAATAATAAAATGTAGCTATTTTAGAACTTTATTTACATAAATTCAGCTTCATAACTTTTCTTACTTAGTAAAATTTTAGTAGGATGAAAAAGTCTCCAGAATTGTTTTGTGAATCAAATGTTAAGAGAAAATGAAGGATCCTTATTATTATAAGGCTTCTGTGAAATCCTGAGAAAGAATTTGATTTGGGCAGGCAAGTCAAATGCAGTGACTCATTAAATAAGAAAACATGCAAATAATTTCACAGTCAAGAGGTAAGGAAGTATTGTCCACTTCTTAATAGTCCCCAAAATACTGTAAGGAAAGACTTTTAAAATTTTTATCTTCATAGCCTTTATGCAGGAAATAAACATATTTCCCAAAGAAGTTCAGTCTGGCTTGGTATTTAATGAAGTAAATAAGACTCTTATTGTATGTAATTTTATTGGAGACACATTCGTGGCTCTGTAGTGAAGAGATAAGACTGTACCATTAACATATATTGCCATGAGTTCTTACAGCTACAAGAAATTTAACTCAAGGAAATCACATGCTTTACAATTAGTCTGTCTCAGGACTAGAATCTAAATCCCATGTGATCTCATTACTCATGCAAATTAGTCTGTATCATGAAACAAAAGGTTACAAAAACATTCGTCATTTTTTTAAGATAGTAGAATTTAGAGGACAGTGACACCAAGGCACAATTATTGGTGCAATATCAAAGTGTCTGCATTTCTTTGGCATATTTCCCTAATATAAAACTCTTACCTTGTTCCTTTACTAATAGTCACTGAAAACTCCTGTGGAAAACCATATAACTGTTAAGAACAATGGCATTTTGAAGTTAGAGCAGGACACTCAGGGACTCAGAAATCCTTAATGTGGCCAATCAGCACATCAATTCATCCTTCCTTAGCGAGAGGGGGTACTGAAGAATTTCACCAGTTTTCTCAAAGTGTTTACATTTCCTCAGTTCCTAGTCTTATCTTAAAATTCACAGGTCATTGACACTAGTGAACAGGATTTCTATGAGTTTTTTATACCTGTCCCCCTCTATCCCTATGGGATTCACTATAGTCTTACAAATTCCATCCTTCCTCTTTCTTTAATCCAAGGTTCTCAAGTTTTATTGAGGAATAAAATCACCTCAAGAGACTTTTCCAAAAACAGAGAATGTTAGGCTCCAACCCAGAGTTTCTTATTCAGTAGGTCTGAGGTGGGTTTGGACAGTTTTTATTTATTTATTTATTTATTTATTTATTTATTTATTTATTTATTTTTGCGGTACCGGGAATTGAACCCAGGGGCGTTCTACCTCCGTGCTACACCCCCGACCCTATTTTTTTTTATACTTTATTTTGAAACCGGGTCTCACGAAGTTGCGGAGGGCCTCACTAGGTAGAGAGAGAGAGAGAGAGACAGGGAGAGAGAGAGAGAGAGAGTGAGAGAGTGAGAGAGAGCTGAGGCTGGCCGCGAACCTGGATCCTCTGGTCTCTGCCTCCCAAAGTACTGGGATTACAAGCGTGCGCCACCATGCCCAGCCTAGGACAGTTTTTATTTCTAAAAGCTTCCAAGGAGGTGCTGATGATTCTGTTGTGGAAAACACTTTGAGACCTAGAGATATAAGAAGAGATGAACTTCCTCCTACCCCAAATTAAATTTACCAGCTGTTCTGCATTATAAACTACATTATCTTTTTTTTCAGTAGACATTTAACCCAGGGACTTTCTACCTCTGAGCTACACTTCCAGCTCTTTTCTTACACCTTTTACTTTGAAACAGGGTCTCACTAAATTCCTGAGGCTGGCCTTGAACCTGAGATCTTGCTGTTTCTGCCTCTCATGTACTGGGATTATAAGTGAGCATCACCACACCTGGGTCCCATATAAGACTCCCATATTATATCATTCCAATGATTTCCCATTATTTTCATTCAATTTAACCTTCACAATTCAATCATACTTAAATCTCTCCCATTTTGAAGAAAATCTCTCTGGTTCCTATGTTTATTGCATTAGTAGCATGATATTTTTCCTCCCACTCACAGATGAGTTTATTAAATAAGAAGTTTTGTTTAATGTTTTCATTTCATTACCTAACAATCTGGTCTAAGCCAGGAGTGGTGGCACATGCCTGTAATCCCAGCACTTGGGAAGCTGAGAAGAGAGGATCACTTTTTTTTTTTTTTTTTTTTTTGCGGTACCGGGGATTGAAACCAGGGGCGTTTTACCTCAGAGCTACACCCTTGGACCTATTTTTTATACTTTATTTTGAAACCGGGTCTCAAGAAGTTGTGGAGGGCCTCACTAAATAGCTGAGGCTGGTCGCGAACCCGGATAGAGGATCACATTTTTGCGGCCAGCTACCTCGACTTAGCAAACCTCTTAGCAACTTAGTGAGATCCTGTTTCAATGAATTTTATTCTTTTTTCAGTAATTTTTTATACTCTTATTGGTGCATTATAGTCTCACTTCCTAATGTAGTTCATAGTGATAGTGACATACATGCACACAGCACTTGGTGGGTTCTCTCCTAGCCCCCACCCCACTATCCACTTTCCCATACAACATATTGAGATTGGCATTGGTATTCTCACATATGTACATAATGTGAGTGGAAGTGTTTCCTTTATTAATTACCCCCCACCCCGCAACACCACCTCCCCCACTCCGCTGGAATTTCATCCATTATCTAAAGTTCCTCTTGTATCCATATTACTCCCTAGCTTCTGCATATGAGAGAAAACATGACCCTTCACTTTGTGTGACTGGCTAGTCTCACTTAACATAATGTTTTCCAGGTCTCTCCATTTTCCTGCAAATAACATAATTTTGTTCTTCTTTACTGCTGAGTAGAATTCCCTTGTGTGTATATTCCATAATTTTGTAATATATTTATCTGTTGATGGACACCTAGATTGGTTCTATAATTTGGCTATTATGAATTGTGCTGCTATAAACATGGATATGTATGTATTACTATAATCTTCTGATAGAACTGGGGCTATAGCTCACAGGTATATCAGGCTTAAGTTCCATTAAAATTAAGGCAAGAAACATGTATGCATGGACATCCATGTGAAAATTAATATGAAATTATATCGACTGTGTTAAATTAGACCTGCATGTTGAATCTAAAACTTTCAAATTAAATATCATTACATAATTCTATAGCCAAAGAAAGCATATCTTCATAACAGAGTCATTTGATGAATATTGACTAGTAACTTTTGCAATAGCTAAAATAATGGTTATTTCAAGATCAATGTTAAAGAAAAACTTAGGTATAAAATCAAGTTAATTTATCACAATGAAGATAAAATGTACATTTTCTTTTTTGACAATTCTTCCAAATTAATGACCTTGTGAAATTAATGATGAGTCCATATGCATAAACTATTCTTTGCAAATATATTGCTGGCCCATGTGAGATGAATTAACTATTCTAGTATATAGAGTAAAATTTAGAGTATCTATGAGTATGTGTGATGTGTGTGTGTGTGTGTGTGTGTGTGTGTGTGTGTGTTTGTGAGGGTTGTGAGAGGGAGAGGGCATATGTGCACTTTTATATCAAGAACATAAAAATTTACAAATAGATTTTTTAAAAATCATTAAGCTAAAAAAACTCCATTTAGTTGGTGCAACTCTAAAGAGACCTGGGTATTTTTTTTTTTTTTTTTGCAGTACCGGGGATTGAACACAGGGGCGTTCTACCTCCGCGCTACGCCCCCGGCCCTATTTTTTATACTTTATTTTTGAAACCGGGTCTCACAAAGTTGTGGAGGGCCTCACTAAGGAGAGAGAGGGAGAGAGAGAGACAGGGAGAGAGAGCGCTGAGGCTGGCCGCGAACCCGGATCCTCCGGTCTCCGCCTCCCAAAGTACTGGGATTACACCCGGCTACCTGGGTCTTTTCTGAAATAACCAGAGTTGAAGCAGTCATCCATGTTAATTCTCTCAAAATAGTTTAAAAGAATTTCATGCCTGGTTACTAACACTGAATTTCTTGATAATAGAGATACGAGCCTTGGGTAAAATGGGCTTGCCATGAATTTAGTGTCATCAGTTCAGAAGTACATGCCTGGGTATCAATATGTACCGAGAAATGTGAAGTTCAGGTTTCAATCTTTAATCAGGATCAGGGACAGCAAAGTAAACATTAAGGAACAGAATCACATATGAGACAGAAGAAACCTATATGATCAGGTGATCCTTTGAAAAACAAGTTGGCACAAAGTCATGCTCTACCTGCACACTTCTTTGAAAGCCCCCTCTGTAGCTCATCTTCAGATGTAGATTGGTGAAGACTTGACTGCATAGGAAAATCTTGATGCATAGATTTTCCTCAAATATGAATATGTCACAGAATCCCTTCAGAAATGCTAGGTTGGAGGTTCCTCAGGTGAGATTCAGCATCTTAATTTTTTACAATATCTCCATGTGACTCTTATGCCCCCATGCATTTGATGAGCTCTCAGAATAGCCTCTTTAATCCAGTGTTTATGCTCCTCTGCCTCATATGCTGTCAGACATTTACTTCAGCCATATCTTGACCTAGGTAAATATCTTAGCAACATATTTGATTCTTATCCCCATGTTAAGTTAAATAAAGCATCATGGGAAAAATTCTATATTAAGTGGATTAATATAAAGTAACACTCCCAGTGTTCAGAAGCCAGATGCCAAATAATTGTCCACATCTGTACACAGTGAAGAGACCAGGAATCAGTATTAGCCTTCTATTCTTCTCCACTCCTGCAATTATTTCAGTTGAAGCCTAATTACCTCTTACCAGGACTATTGTCTTAGTGCCTAATTGGTGTTCCTGTCTCTATTCTCTTACTTTTCTAATCCATCCTACATATTCTTGTCAAATTAATTTCCCTAAATAACAATTCTATTCCAGGTACAATCGTGTTCAAGATCTTTGCCTACTAACTAAAATACAAACGTTATTCAAAGCCTTGAAAACCAAGTCTAAATCTATATTTTTTCAGTTTAATAGCTCTTCATCCACACACACATATATATAATCTATTTTTATATATAATTCATATATGTAATCAGCCCATGAATATATATATATATATATATATATATATATATATTATGTTGCATATATATATATATTCTCCTCAGACAAACTAATTATCTCCAAAACAGTCTCATAGTTTTCTGATTATGTGTTCTAAAATATGCTGTTATCCTTCATGGAATATCTCTCCACCAAAGTAACTCTACCTTCCAAGGAGAGCCAGTCCCCCTAATGTTAAGAGAGTGTTCTTTCCTTGGGTAAGTGGCTAGTCTTTCATGAAGGTTGTTCCTCAAAACAAGAAGCCGATATATTTTTTCATGTCCCATCTCTTACTTATATCATACCAAAAAGTGGAATCAAATTCTTACATGTCTCTGGAATCAAAAACAATCTAGAATAAAAATCACCCAGTGAATGTGTTTATAACAAAAGGACATATTATATTCCCCCAAATGCATAGGCAATATGATAGCAAAACCAACCATCACCCCAACAAAAATCAAAAGAATATTTAAAAGTGGTCTGAATTTATTAACATAATTTTATATATGAAAGCATCTGAATTTGGAATGACTAATTTAAAACAGTATTATAGCCGGGCATGGTGGCGCACGCTTGTAATCCCAGTACTCGGGAGGCTGAGACAGGAGGATCATAGATTCACGGCCAGCCTCAGCTACTTAGTGAGGCCCTTCGCAACTTAATGAGATCCTGTTTCAAAATAAAGAATAAAAAAATAGGACTGGGGATGTATCTCGGAGGTAGAATGCCTTTGGGTTCAATCCCTAGTACTGAAAAAAAAAAACAGTCTTATGCTTCCATTTTGCATAGCAGTTTCTTAAAAACTTGGACTAACAATCGGCCCTACTTAAAGGAAACTGAGGTGCCAGATAGTTTGTGATAAAATATAAAGAAAATAACCTATATATAAAGAAAATATAAAGAGAATAATAAAGAAAATATAAAGAGAATAATCTAAAGAACTAGGAAATTTAAAAATCTAGTATTTTATTTTCTATACCAGCTGACAAGGTATATCTTTTTAAAGTACTCTGAAATTGCTTCTTACAACAAATATTTTACCCACACGTCTATGAGGGAAGCTCCAGCATCCTGAACTGCTCTTTACTCATTGGTCCCTATCGGATGGGGATGCTCAGAAGACCTAAGTTAATGCTCACTTTATAAGGACTTTATGGCCTAATTAAGAATGGAAAAATACAAGTTAAACAGGTTATAGAGGGTAGCAGGGGGATTACTGTCAGTGGCAAATCCCCACCTCTGCGATAAGTCATCTCTCATTCTGTACCTCACCTTAGAGATCAGGGATCTTAATTATTTTTATATTACACAGGATGCCACTTTATTGAAAGGATCATAGTACATCTTTAGGAGAGCAGAAAGTGGCAAGCATTGTAAACATGATGTGAACCCACATGTATACCAGATAATAAAAGGTTGTTAATACTATGAAAAGGGCAGACTCTACTGCCTCCATGAAATTATGGGGTATGGGTGCTCTGTTACTCTGTGGTAGTGTAAAGACAACACCAAGTGATTCTTTTCCTAGCGAAAGACAAGTTGATTGAATATGATGTTTGTACTAGCTCCCTTTTTTTGTTGTGACCAAAATATCTGACAAGAAAAACTTAGAGGAGGAAACATTTATGTAGCTCATGGTTTCAAAGGTTCGTCCATCACTGGCAGGACTCCAAGGTAGAAACAGCATGGTAGCAGGGTGTGGAAGAGTAAAGCTGTTCAGGGCATCTGGAAGCAGAAAGGGAGGGAGGGAGAGGGAGAAGAAGAGGGAGAGGGAGAGGGAAACTGATCAAGGACAGATATAATTCTCAAGGCTATACTTCTATCCCCCTCCTCTAGCCACAACTTACCTGCCTATATTTACCACCCGTTCAGATTACTCTTCCACCAGTGGACTTATCCACCGATAGGGTTAGAGCCCTGATAAATTATTTCACTTTTGAACATTTCTGTATTGCCAACACATGAGCTTTTCTGGGGAACATTCCATATCTAAACCATAATGTGGATGGTTAATGGTTGATACGTCCTTTTGAGTTACCATGTGAGGTTTGTTTGTTTGTTTGTTTGTTTGTTTTTGCTTAGGTAGTGAAAGAAAAACAATTACACAGATTTGAGTGAAGACCAAAATATATTATGGCTACTACCTGGTCCAGTGTGATCCACATTTATCTCTGTCATACCATCACAGGGATTCTGGAAATAAAAATTGTTTGAAGGTTTTGGTGAGACTGGGATTTCAGAATACCTTGTGGATCCCCTGCCACACTCACCTAAAAGAATCACAATAGAAATTCAAAAATATTTGCAGTGTTTCAGGAAATAGGTATCCTTTTTTAGAAAAATACTGTATGCACTAGGCTTTTGGGGAACCTGAGGCAATATGGGTCTTTAGAACTTTTTAAAAAATTGATATGCCCTGAACAATTCAAACACGAACAACCTGGAGGAAATTATATGGGATCAACTTTCCAACATACCAGTTTCCTCCACAAGTTCAGATTACTCCATTCACATTGTGCTGTTACTTATGAGGACTGAGTAGGAGACTATATAAACCTGTTAGATCCCTCTGCTCTATGCTTACACAAATTGTCAGTAGGCTAATGTAATCTCACAGAGATGGTCATGAATATTGCTTTCAAGCAGAGATTGAAAGAAATAACAATGTGAAAGGATTTGAGGATTTGAGGACTTGATGAGGTAAGAAAAAGATTTGACCTCAATGGAAGAACTTCTCTTTCAATCAACAGAAACTCGATTGTGTTTCCTTCGGTGTATGCAGTTATATCGGTTTGCTTCTAGAATGTTAACTTCTTATCCTGGGTGACCAGATTCTCTCAGGAGAAGGTACTGAGTCATTGTACAGATGAAGGCTTTATGCTATTTTATACTTTTTTCTGCATTGTTTGAATTTCTACTCATGTACAGTCATTTCTTTATGTCAATAGCAGTTATGTGAATGGTGATTTGTAAGCTATTTTAAATGTGTCCTTTATAATTCTCTAAGAACACTACATGTTATTAAAAACAAACATATGCAAGAGAACTAAAACATAAAGAAATTTGAAGGTAAAATGCAGGACAGGTGAAGGGCATGTAGAATCCTGGAAACTACATAAAATGAATAAAAAAGATACTCATAGTATATAAACTTTAAAATGCAAGGCTATCATTAAAAATAATAATATAATAAAAATAATAAAGAGAGAAATTGGAAGTGGGGGTCAATGTCTCTGAAATAAAAGTAGAAGTATATGTTTCAGTTATAAAAGAAATCACTTTGAGATCTTAAAAAATGAAGCATATAAAATTGTTACTTACTAAAGCAATGATTCTCAACCAGAGAAAAAGTTTTGTCCTCCAGCGGACAGGGGCAAAGTATGGGAACATTTTTGATTATCAAATTTTGAAAAGGAGGAGAGATTTGAGTGGCATCTGTTGGATAGGGGCCAGAGGACCTTGTGAAATATCCTATAATGCACAGGACACCTCCTGACAAAAATAATTATCTGGTCTAAAATGTCAGTAGTGCCAAGATGAACAAAACCTGCTACAGAGAACAATTTGGGCAGAGTTGGAAAAGACTACAAGACAAACTTTTATTTTGCATATTTTTATCATTTATAATTTTTCTTATCTTCCTCTCTTACTTTCATATTTATTTTGTTAAGACATTATATTCCAGAAAAAAATATGAAAACACACCCAGATCTAAATATATAGATAAAATTCTTATTTGAAGAATATTCCATAAGAATACAATACTACAATTAAATAAATGCATACATAAACAGACCAAAAATCAAGCTGTCCTCAGAATTATCCTCTAATGATCATCCAGGTACCCTTCATGGTGCTAAATTTTAGAAGATAAGCTCCCTTGATCAATTAAAGAGGAAAGTTTGAATTCAAGATTTCACTTTCTACCCTCATAGTTATTCATATGTGATATATATGTATGTATATGTGTGTGTGCATGTGTGTGTTGTTTGTGTGTGTGTGTTGTTTGTGTGTGTGTGTGTATCAAGCATTCCACTCCCTTTAACCTCAATCAACCTCATATAAATATTCTTCTCTCTCCTCACTCAAGTCTACTCCATTGTCTGAGGTTTTTCATTGAGAAAATATGGAGTTTTTTAATTCTGCATATTATTCCTTCCTCACTTCTGGATCTTTCAGGGTCAGATATTATGGGGAGGGGACAAGAAGAACAAAAATAAAATGATTGACTTGGCTGGTGTTATTTACAATACTCTTGGCTATGATCATCCCCTGTCAATGAAAATCCTCAAGGTATGTAGCAGGCTTGAGTGAAGAGAGAGAGAATATTTACATGAGGCATTTGAGGCTAAAGAGAGAATTCAGACAGGACCAAATTGTTTAAATCCAGGGGAAGAAAGATGATTTAAAAGCAAAAAAGGTCTACCAGGGCACCAGGGCAGGAGGAAAATGATATAGTATAAATCAAGTTTTTGTTTATTTTTTGGTACATGAACAGTACATAGGCATCTACACAGACCTAATGGTAATTAAGTTAAAAATTTAACTGACTACACATTCAACAGGAAAAAAAATCAAAATAAAATTTCAGGCAAAGATGTCACTTAAGAACAATAAGAGAGCCAAGCAACCATTCAAAACAATGAGCGAGCCAAGCAGTGATTCATAAAACCACTTTCTATACATCCTCACCCATTGGAAGGTCTGTGTTCACCAACAAGGCGGCAGCAGCTAAGGGTGGTCCAGGAACAGTTCCCCATATTGCTTGGAACTGTCAGAAGTTCACGCAGGAGAACTCTGAAGAGCACTGTGAACCCACTGGCAGGGGGACGCATCACCTTCAAACGCCCATCAGTCCTACAGAGCAGAGTGCTGTCTTACACCATGTCTTCACAAAGAAGAAACTTACACTTCAACTTTTCCTACCATATCTGCATGTACCAACCTTAGAAAAGGTAGGAAAATACAGCCTGCTGTGAAGAGAGGAGCTTCTCATCTTAGAAAGAAACTCTTCCTCCCCTCCCATTCATAGACTGAAGTTTCTCACCTCTTGAATGAAGATTTAATTATCAAATTGAATTTGTTTTCAACATGGGCAAAGGAATAAACTCTACATAATGAATAAGTAATTAGTGATTAGTTTATTAAACTATAAGACAGAGCAAAGCAATCTACACTTGCTGACCAAATTCAACTCAACACTTAGTTGTATAAATAAAGTTTTGTTGGAACACAATTGTGCTCACTTATGTATGTACCGTCTCTGTCTTCTTTCAAAGCCCAAAGGCAGAAATCAGTAGTTGTGATAGTATAATTGTCCAGTAGAGCCTAAATTATTTATTGTTATTTATTGAAAATTTTGCCAATTCTCCTGCTATGAGATTGAAAGCAATGAGAGATTCCAAGTTAAAACTGTGAGGTAAATATGTGCATATAATTTCACTCCCTCTTAAAATTTACTAAAGGGATTAAAATAAAACAGAATTAAACAAAAAGAATTGTAAAGTTAGGCAGGTAGGGAAGATCAAGCAGTATAGAAGACATTTGTCTGAGCCAGGCATGGTGGCACACACCTTTAATCCCAGTACTTTGGAGACTCAGACAGGAGGATCACAGGTTTCAGGCCAAACTCAGGAACTTAGGAAGGTCCTCGCAACTTACTTTTGAAACCCTGTTTCAATATTTTAAAAAACCAGTAAAAAGGGCTGAGGATGTAGCTTGGAGGTAGAATGCCCCTGGGTTCAATTCTCAGTACCAAAAAAAAAAAACAACTCTGCGTGATAATATGAATTCTTTTATCCTCGAAAAACTATGTTAATGATTAGTATTGAACTTGCCTTTGGGGTTAAAAACTAAGTATATGTGGGAAAAGGTATGAGGAAGATTTATTTTTATTGGTTTGGCCTTTTATACCTTTTGGATCTTTTTCATCAACTCTTTTATAATCATGAATGAAAATCAATACTATAAAAACTTCTTTCCCTTAAATATTTTTCTTTTAAATAATAAGTACTTTCATTATTTTTCTGGTATATAAACCTGACATTATTTTGAGTGAGTTCCTTTTTAAAATTAGTTATTAAGTGATGGATTTTATTTTTGAAAAACTGAAATCACAACTTATCAGGCTACCAGAAGTCCAGATATCTCTTGTCTCACCCAAACACACACACACACACACACACACACACACACACACACACACACTTCACTGCTAAGCTCTGTTCATTCCCAAATGGATTAAGGATAGATAGGTAGGCAGCAAGTCTGGCTTTAAGAGATGAGTTTATAACACACCTAACTGGGGACTGAGATGGTGAATTTCTTACCTATGACTAAAAAACAAAGGTGAGTTTTGGGTTTTTCAGATCTGTGTATAGCCCAGTTCCTCATGGTGGGTAACTACCGGTTCTACCTGTTATGGAAACAGGTAGAAGATGGTGATTAAATGTCAAGACCTTGCAGGGAATGGTGGTGCACACCTCTAATTCCAGTACTAGGAAGGCTGAGATAGGAAGATTGCAGGTTTGAGACCAGCATCAGCAACTTAGCGAGACCCTCAGCAACCTAGGGAGACCCTGTTTCAAAACAGAAATTTTGCAAAAGAGCTGGAGGTATATCTCAGAGGTAGAATGCCCCTGGGTTCAATCCCTAGTAACTAACACACACACACACACACACACACACACACACACACACACACACCAGAACCTAAAGCTTAGCTATGAAGATGTTGGTGCCTGCTCCCTCCTCTGGTCAGAAGTCACAGCCTCAATGAGAAACATAACAGAGTTCACCTGGAAATTCGGGTCAGCCGCATTGCAAAGTTCCTGACCAGTTTTTTCACAAAAGCATTAGTGGAAAGCAGCACCTTTGGATCCTTTGCTCTAGAAAAAAAATGTTTCATTCCTTATATATAAATATTATGAAGCAAATCTGACATTAGTCAATTAAGCACAGACATACACATATGTGTGTATATTTCTACGTGTGTGTGTATGATAAATGCTACAAAAGAAAAGAACGATATGCTTTAAGAGAATGAAATGCTGGAATATGATGAAGTCTGCAAAGTCAAAGAAAAATTCCGTGACCCACAATTTGGAATTGATATTTAGGGATGAGTTGGAATTGAATATGGGTAGAAAGAGCAAAAAGAATCATTAACTATAAAGAAAAGGTGTAAATTCCTTAAGGCAGCAAACAACATGGAAATACTGAGGATCTTGAAGTAGGCCCATATAACTGAGTAAAACAAGAAAGGAAATGGTAATTTAGGCTGGAAGTCAGAAGGTGTAATCAAAACCTATGGGCAATGTGAAGGATGTTCTCTTTATCCTGAAAGGAGCTGAAGATTTTGAACAGAATTTCAATATTTAAATATTCTTTTAGAAGGTCACGTGACAAAATTGAGAGTGGATCACAAGAGGACAGGTGAAGAAAGTGATATCATTTAACATAAGTACAAACATATCAATATTACAATTAATAAAATTATATGGTGACTATCTTCATTATAGTTTTATAATTTTTTTTAAATTTTCATGTTAAATTTTTATTTTACCAGTATTCAAAAAGAATACAAAAAACAGTCTTGAAAGTTCCCAGTAGGTTTTAGAAGGCTTTTTAATATGAGTACTGAAATAGAAATAGATTTTTTCTTTTGATTAAGAAATAACTTCAGTTACTATTAAGGGTTAATTGTTTCTCCCCCAAATTATATTTTAGTCCTTACTCCCAGAAACTCAGAATCTGACTTATTTGAACATGGAGTTCTTGCAGATGTAATTACTTCAGATGAGGTCACACTATAGTAGGGTGAGCCCTTGATCTAGTGTCTGACGTCCTTATATAAAAGAAGTCATATATGAACAGGAGGATGAGACTATGAACACCCATATGCAGAATGAAATGTTATCTGAGGACAAAGATTGAACTTTGGGCCATGCAGTTACAAGCTGAAGAATATCAAAGACTGACAGCAGTCCCCAGAAGCTCATGAAGAGGGAAAATAATTCTACTCAAAGTTTCAAAGGCAGTATGGCTCTGCGGAGACCTTGATTTTAGACTTCCTGCATCCAGAACTGTGAAACAATAAATGTTTGGGTGTGTATATGTTTCAATACATCCCTTCTTGTAGTCAGGAAACTAATAATGTTACCTTGAATATTAGATTAAATGATGCAGTTTGATAAGAAACAAAAACAAAAATAAAAAAATTCAGAGTCACTTAAGCTTATATAACCTATTGAATTTGTGTTCACAATTTGAGTTGGGAACAAGTTATTATTTTGTATGTGTGTGTTTGAGTCTATGTACGCATTTCTGTATTTGTGTGTGGGTGTTTGTGCAGACAGAACGGAAATAGGGATAAGAAACAGAGAGGCATGTATCTTTTTTGTTGTTGTTGTTGATTTTCTGTTGGGACACCATTAAAAGTTTCTATCTTCTATTTATGTGAAAAGAGAGACTAGCCCAGTTCAAATATTTTTAAATCAAATTGACAATGCTGTGATAAGGACCATACTCTACATTTCTGATTTATAGTCACCAAAAGCCCAGCTTTACAGTTCTTTGAAACATGGACTGGTTTCAGGATTTACTGATCAAAACATGAAGAAATGCAATCATATTCACGATGAGAACTGTCTCTGTGACAAATCAAATAGTCCCTATTTTATAGGCGTTCAAAGGCTTCCCACAGAACTCTCAGATTATTTCCCTTACAAGTTCGAAGATAACTTAGCCAAGGAAAATGAATACTTCCAAGCTCCATTGCCTTACCACAATTAAATTTTTTTGCTGAGAGTAGTGTGTGATCACTTTCTTTCCTCTTTAATAAACACCAAGTGGAGCAAACAGAATTACTTCCCTAAACCTCTTTGGTAAAATTATGATAATGGATCCAATCCCTTGATTGTGGTACTGAAATAAAAGAAAGTTAATTCTTACTTTTACATATATATATTTCTTTTCTCGGGCTCTGCCTTTCTCTAGTTTCTTCTGCTCTCACGCTCTCCCTCTCTGTCTCCACTATTTTTCCTCTTATTACTTCGTATTCTACCTTTTGTCACATTAGACTTTGTAATGATTTTGTAGAAACATTTTGATTCACCTGATTCTAATTTGGTTCTCAAAATATTGTACCAGTCTTATTTAACTAAATAGTAAAACTTTCCAAACATTCTTGCTGTATCTTGGAAATATATTTATCAACTTAATTTCAGTTAAATTATGGTATGCATAGTGATTTAATACATTCAAGATTTCTTACAGTGATGGATTTGTTGCCTTAATATGTGAATATTTTGCACAAAAATACATTCAAAAGGCCTGATAAAAGCATAATTTATATGTCTTTGCTATTTTCCTAAAACTGAATATATTTGGGTCTTACAATAACATTGAAAATGCACTGAAACTCATAACCATTGCATTAAAAACTAGATGAAATTGATTTATGGTCTAATACAATAATTTTTAGTTTTAAAATATTTCTAATGCTAGAAATATATATTAAATTTTCAAATACATATTGGCAATAGGAAATCGTAATGTCTTGGGGGCTTAGAGGACCCAGAAGATAATGGAATAAAAAGTACAAGAATTCATGGGAGACATTGCAAAGGTACAAACTTAAATATCAAATTTTAAGGTACATGGTATACCCCTGTATTTCCAGCTACTCAGGAAGCCGAGACAAGACAAGTTCAAGGCATGGTTGGGTAACTTTGCAAGATCCTAACATAAAGAAAAAAAAAAAGGATTGGGGATGCAGCTCAGTGGTAGAACGCCCAGTATTCAATCCCCAGTACTGCAAAAAATCCCAAAGCAGAAGCAACAATAGCAAAAGCATACACCAAATTCCTCAACATTCATTTAAGATGGTGACAGTCATTATACAAAGCAGCTCTGGAGGAAAAAAAAAGTGCTAGACAAAAGGTTTCAACAATTGGTGCTGGGATAACTTTATATTCATATGTAGAAAAATGAAATTAGATTCCTATCTCTCATCCTACACAAAAGTCAACTCAAGATGGATCAAAGACCTAAAATTTAAACCAGAAACTTCAATTTCTACATGAAAACATAAGTCTAATTCTCCAACATATAGGCACTGGTAAAGACTTTCTCAATAAGATCCCCAAAGCTCAGAAATAAAACTAAGAATCAAATAAATGGGATTACATCCAACTAAAAAGTTTCTGCACAGCAAAGGAAATAATAAAAAGTCTAAAAAGGGGATCCTACAGAATGTGAGAAAATCTTCACCAGCTAAGTCTCTGATTAGTCCTCCTCTGGTAGAGGACTAATATCCAGAATATATAAGGAATTCAAAAAACTTAACACTAAAAAAAAAATAACCCAATTCTATTAGTCAGGATTCACTAGAATAGCACAACTAAAGAACACATATATGGTAAAAGGGGATTTATCAAATAAGCTTATATTCCAAAGCAGTGTCATCCCAAGTGGTCACCTGCACACAGAATGCTGGAGGAACCAGCAGCTGGCTGAGTGTTCTAAGAGCTGGAAGAGCCACCACTAATGCAGTCCCAGTCCATGATGGAAAGGCCAGGAAACTCTCCAGAGAGACAATGGTTAAAGTTCTGTTCAACGAGCTGAAGGCGGATATCTCAGATGATATGCATACCTTCATGTAGCTTTCTCCTTTTTATCCAAGTCCTGCTCCTATCAGAACAGTGCCAACTACATTCAGGGCAGGACTTCCCCTTCAATCTGCCATTACATAAGCCTATCATTTCATCAACACACCCAAAGTCATATAATCTTAGGTGTTTCATAATCTAGTCGAGTTGACAATCCAGACCAACCATCACAGCAATCAAAAATGGGTAATTGAACTGAATAGACACTTCTTGAAAGAAGAAATATAATTAGCCAATAAAAATATGAAAAAATGTCCAACACCATTAGTAATTAGGAAAATGCAAATCAGAAGTGCACTGAGATTCCATCTGACTCCAGTTAGAATGGTAATCACCAAGAATACAGACAATAATAAATGCTGGGGAGGATGGGGAACTCTTGTACACTGATGGTGGGATTATGAATTAGTACAACCACTCTGGAGTCCAATATGGCAGTTACTCATCAAAATATTATGAATGGAACCACCATATGACCCAGCTGTACTGCTCCTCTGTAATTTTCCAAAAGAATTAAAGTTATAATGCTATAGTATTACATGTATACCCATGTTTATAGCAGCACAATTTGTATTAGCCAATTCACGGAACCAACCCAGGTGTCCATCTGATGAATGGATACAGAAAATGTGGTTTAAAAGTACAATGAAATTCTACTTAGCCATAAAGAAGAACAAAATTAGGACATTGGTAGTGTAAATGGATGAAATTAAAGAATATTATGCTAAATGAGATCAGCAAATTTCAGAAAGTCGAGGCTTATATATTTTCTCTCATATGTGAAAGCTGGAAAGAAAATGTGAAACATAAGGGACTTTGGATAAATGTGGAAAAAGATCAATAGAATTTCAGAAAGGGATTGGGGAAGGAATGTGGGAAGGGGAAGAGAAGGGTTGAGGAAGAAAATTGTTAAAAAAATAATGCCTTGCTAATATATAAAGGTATTGCTACCACTGGTTTTGCTAGCATTTCAGGGAGGAAGGAGAAGGTAGTGGTGTAGGATGTGGAGAGAAATACAACAAAAGCTGTGTGCATGAATTTTTGTATCACATTGAACCCACTGCAATGTCTAATGGCAATGCACTAATGCACTAAGTATAAGACAACTCTAGAAGAGAAAATATTTTTGTTTTGTGTTTTGTTTTGTTGATGTGGAGGTATTTCAAGCAATGTGATTTACAACAGAGAAACATTCAGTTTCCTTTTTGAATTTCATGAGTCCTAGAAAGCATACCTAGACGTTTGGGGACATAGATGAGGAGCTTCATGCACTTCCAAGGTTCTTTCGCCCAGGTCACTGCTGGCCAACCCATGAAAGTTGAACAATGTTCCATGTTCAGGAGGTCTGGGGACTGCTGTTTACTCACAACCATCCAGATATCAGTACCAATGTGCCACCATGAAACAAAATGCCGGCAGCTGCTCTCAGCAAGAACCCAGCCTGAGTTGACCGAGGTCACCACAGTGTGAACAGCAGAGACACTACTTTGTCTCGATTCCCCTGACTCCTCTCCCTCCTACTCAGGGACTACTGAACACTTTGAAGGTGTAGCAAAATTTAGAGTATTCAGGAGTAAAAAGGGCTTCTAAGGAAGGGAGCCTTTGAGCATGACTCTGTGAACTTCCCCCACCACTTTGAAGTTAGGGATGGACATGTGAGAACTCCAGCTGGTGAAATGTGAGTGAGAATCTTCTGTGGAACTTCACCACTTAATCTTGACACTGCTGGTGCTTGGCCCTCAAGCTCTCTCTTGACCTATCATGGTAATTGAAGAGACTTTGATTTCCAGGCAATGCAGTCACACAATTGTGCAGCCTTGGTTATCATGAGTCCTGAGTTACTATGAAGAGCTAACATTCTTTGCTAACTTGGACTGAACATGTAGCACAAGGTGAGGTGTGTGTGTGTGTGTGTGTGTGTGTGTGTGTGTGTGTGTGTTTGGTCTTACTTAACATAATTAATATACCACCCAAGTTCTGAAATAAATGGAGAATATGGTAATTAAATGTTAGATGGTAGTAAAAATATTGCATTTATTGCTGATAATGGCAAAATCTGAAGAAAACCAATGTGATAGCAGGTCTTTTAATGTAACCTCCTGGCTGGGTAGATTAGCCACCTGTCATAGGCAACGCTGGTTTTAAGGAGATGTCCCTATGACATCAGGACTCACAGAGAAGGGCAACCAACAGCATCCTGAGACTTTTCTTCTGCTACTAATCAGTGCTTCCTCTAATTGCTTTTGGGATCCCAGAAGAAAAATAAAAATATAGTCCCTCAAAGCCTCTGAAATATGTTGAAAAAGTAATATTTGTAACATCCCCAAAGGTACTCTATGACTAAGCCTGAGAATGTATCCTTTCTTTGGCATCCTTTCCCTAAATGTCTAGGATAGCATGTAAGTATCTTGTGAAGAGATTAACTGACATTATGATTTTCTAATTATAGACATCCCAATAATAATGCAAATGTTTTAAATATTAAAAGTTTTTATTTTTGAATTCCCAAGCTAATTAAAATTTAAGGTTAAATACCCTTGGGAATTTATATCTAATTATATTAAAGTCCAAAAGAACCAATATATGAAATATTAGTTTTTTTCCACTGTGATCTTATGTATCGAATGGCCCAAAATTCTTAAGTTAAAGATGAGTATCTTAGTCCATTTTCTGTTGCTATAACTAAGTACCATAATCTGGGTAATTTTAAAAAGAACAAATGTTTATCCAGCTCATAGTTCTGGAAGCTGGGAGGTCCAGGTTTGAGGGGACTTATTTGGTTAGTGATTTCTTGCTAGTGGGGACTTTGCAGAGTCCTGAGGAGATGCAAGGCATCTCTATACTGTGGGACAAACAAGCAAGCCAGAGAGAGATTTCTTTTATGACAAATCCATTCCTCAAATAATTCATAAATTCATGAATCCATCAATCTGTGAATGGATTAATCCATCCAGGATGGCAGATCCCTCATGACTCAATTCCCTTTTTATGGTCCCATCTAGTTTCACCCCTTAATGGCTCACAATGTAGATTAAATTTAAAAAATAATTTTGTAGGGGGCATTCAAACAACAGCAATCACCAACCATGACCCCTTTCCTCATTTGCTCTTTCTTAACTGCTAATGCTTGCCCTAAAAGTTTTTCAAAATCTGGGAGAGGTTGAAGTTCTAACATTATATGAAACCTAATTATTATAACAATGGGTGTAATTAACATCAGGACATGAAAAGTTATATTAATTTACCAACAAGTATCTGAAATCCACCACTTTAGAGTTTGAGACTTAATAGGACATTTGTATTAATTATCTTTGCTGCGTAACAGATCACCCCAGAACTTAAAAGAGCTAAAAAAAAATGGTTTATGATTTGGCAATTTGTCTGAAATCAGTTTGATTTTTTCTGAACCAGCTCAACTGATCTTGGCTGGTTCACTTGTCAACAGTCAGCTGTGTAGCATCTGAGGATGAAGAAACCATGTCAGGATGACTGGGGAATTACTCCATGTTGTCTCTGATCCTTCACCAGGCCTTCCCAGAGTATTTCATGAGGCGGTTGAATGCAGGGCAGTTTACTAGGTGACCCTGGACCAGTCAGTTGTCTTCCTTTCTGATTTGTAGCTCTGAAGAATAACTATAGACTATGCTGGGTGCTGGGAGTGCAACATTTTACTCTTAGAAACTCCTGGCCAGAATAGGCTGGCATCTGTTCCAGTGTCCCCACAGAAGCAGATTGTTGTCTACTGCTTTTAGCTCAAACAGTCACAGTGCCCCAGAATATATATCCAGAGCAGGCTGCTTTCTGGGGTCCCTCCACCATGGCACGAGTAGAGCACATGCAGATGAAATTTTATCCACTTTGGGCAGCTTTCCTGACTCCTAGACTTTTGCTGTCTCTTGCTGCTAGTCAGTAAGTAAGAAGCCCACTTCATGTAACTTGTGTTGGTGGATGTTCAGTTTCGCCAAACTCATATGGGTTAGTAACCAATGCAAAGCGACCATATTTCCCAGTTGAAGAGGTCCAAGAGTGGTAAAGGGCCAAACCCATTGCACAAATTATTTTCAAACTTGATTGTATTATGTTTATTAATATCCTTTGGTAAAAACCAGTCACATGCTTAAAGCTGGAGAAAATGGAACACACCCACTGGATGTGAGTTGTGGCAAAGTTTTAGATCATTTTCAATTATCTAAGCACTCAATAAATTCAGAAAGCATGCTAATATTTTATCTATCAAGTGATTGCCCAGTCACAATATTTCCCCCCAAATAAAGAATAATAACCTTTGCCAAAAAATAGTAAAGGTTCATATATGCATTAGGATGAAGGTAAGAAGAATAAAAGAACCATTATGTTTTTTTAACCTCTCCACAATTCCAGTTAGTTAATGAAATCAGTCCAAACCTATACTATCCAATATGGTAGGTACTAACCACATGTGACTACATCTTATTGTAAATTATATAAATTAAGTTAAATTTAAAAATTCAGCTCCTCAACTGGATTAACTACATTTGAAATGCTCACTTGCCACAAAAAGCTAGTGTCTACCATATTAGGTAGTACAGAATAGAATAATTACATCACTGCATACTATTAGTTTGGACATGGAAAGAGCCAGTTCAGAGAATGTGGCCTATGAGCATAAAATCAAATGGTAGAGATTCCTATCATGGGAACAATTCTTTTCAATTCAAAGAAATATCACATTCCATTAAGCAATCACAAAAATTAGTGCATCAGAAACCAAGAATTTCTTCTCTGTCCTAAAAGTGACTCTTTTGACATATGCCCACAATTACTGGCCTAAATTAGACACATGTCCATCCCTTACTTCAAGGATGTGCAAAGCACAATTGTATTATGTGTCCAAAAAGAATAGAAGTGAAAACATTTGTGAGAAATCTAATGGCATCTCATACAGTTTTGCACAATTTTGTCAAACTTGTTCACAGGTGTTTTACTTCTTTTAGCTGCTATTATAAATGTTATATATAATTGGTTATGTTTATTTGGGTAGACTTGAGTTCTGCATTCTACTTTTATATCATGCTATTTTTTCATTGTTTTTCATTGCTTAGTATGTTCTGCAAAAAGAGAGTTTTACTTTCATTTCCAACATTTACCTCAATTGCATCGTTCTGCTAATTACTCCTTGCAGCACTTGCAGCACTATCACAATCACAAGCAGGAATGTCTATAATAAAACAGTCCTGGGGAATGTTCCCAGGGGGTAAGACATCAAGCAGTTCAATTCATTGTCCACATTGCTTCCAGTGAAATAGGACCAGAGGTTTGGATCTACTCTACATCATGGGCAGAAGCCAACAATTTTACTAGATGGCCTGGGGCACAAAAGGAACAAGATTGAAATATATATGACAAAAGGCTCTTGGGAAGAATTAAATAGATAGACCTCTCGAAATGAGCAAAGATGGTGACAATATTTATTTCCTGTGTGAACAGTTGTTAGGAGACATGCACTGCAGAAGAGCATCAGATGGACAATACGACTTTCCCAGAATGTCTCTAAGTGCCTCCTTAACCAGCTACCATTGCCTAAGTGTCCCATATACCAAGTACACATAGAGTAGAATCGAAAACTGTGCCTAAACTCAAGAATATGGATTATCACTATGACTCTTCTATCAGCTCTTCTGAGTGGCTGCATTCGAACAGCAGAAACCAATGCTGAGTCTCTTCACATGAATCTCTTGGGGGAAGCAACTATCCACCTGGTAGCAGATTGATTACATTGGAATCCTTTCATTATGGAGAGACATTTTTTTCCTTCCACTGAAATGGGCAAGTGTTCAGGGACTGGATTTGATTTTCCTCTCCAATATGCTGCTGGCAGCACTACAATCTATGGATACACCGGATGCCTCATACACTCTTACTATTCAACACAAAATCAATTTTGAAAAAAGAAGCATTTAACACCAAAAGAAGGCCAGCATTGGCCTTGTTTCTGTGGACTCAACTTTCCTATGAAACAGTGCAATTACCTGCTGAAAATGTAGTTGCAGTATACAAGGACAATGGGAAAATCCTGGAGTCAGGTCTTATAGGAAAGGTGGGTCTGGAATCAATAGCTAGAAACAAAAGTGACTGTTCTTGCACTTCATTTATTTCCTTAACTTTACTTAAGTACATTTTTTGTGCAAACACTGTGTTCTTTTATATCATATTGTCTGATGACTTGCAACAGATAAAAAAAAAATAATTTAACATCCACCATCACAACCAGGACAGAAAGTTTCCATGAACTCTAAATGCATCTTTAAGAACCTTTGCAGTCATGCCTCAATGCCTTCCCAGCACAAGGCAAACACTGATTTGTTTCTGTACAGTTCGAAATTTCTAGAACTTTATGGGAATGGAAAAATACAGCATGCACTCGATTTTTCAGTCAGCATAGTATTTCTAAGCTTAATAGATGTTGCTCCTTTTATTAATAGCTCTTTCCATTTTTATTTCTGACTAATATACTATTTATTGCAGATAAACAATGATATGTGGATCCATTCTCCTGTCAATGGGCATTTGGTTTATATATAGTTTAGGGCTATATTGACTAAAGCTTCTATGAATATTCATGTGCATTTCTTTGTGTACACATATGTTTGCATTTCATTTGGATGAATTAACTAAGTGTAGGGTAGATATATGCTTACGTTTTTGAGCAACTGCTTAAAAAGCCAGTAATTGCATATGAGAGATACAGTTCCTTTGTTTCCTCACTAACACGTGGTCTTGTTGGTGTTCTGCTGTATGCCATTCTCTAGTTACACATTGTTATCTCAACTAGCGTTAAATGGCATTTCCCAAATGATTAAAATGGCCAAATATATTTTCATGGGATTTTTGGCCTTAGAATATCTTATTTTGGGAAGTGATTTTTTTTAATTTTTATCAATTTTCTAATTAATTTATCTTCTTGCTACTGAATTTTAAGTATGATTTGTAATTTCTCAATATAAGTCCTTTATTGGTTATGATAATGCTTTCTCCCATTTTGTTACATAAACAAATATTTAAAAAATAAAAAGTTTATGTCAGATTTTATTTATTTATTTTAATTTTTATTGGTGCATTGTAATTATACATGATAATGACACTCATAGTGATACATTTATATATGCTCATAACATTATGTGGTCTGTTTCCTTCCCATACTTCCCCTTTCCCTCCCTCCTTCCTCCCCAGATCCTTTTCTACTGCTCTATTGGTCTCTCTCCTAATTTTCATGAAATCCCTTTTCCTTCCTTTCCTTTCTAATTAGCTTCTACATAGAGCGAACATGTGCCTATTTGATTTTCTGAATCTGGCTTATCTCACTTAGCATGAGGTTCTCCAGTTCCATCCATTTGCCTACAAATGATATAATTTCATTTGATTTTATGGCTGAGTAAAACTCTGTTGTGTATATGAATGGAAATTAAAACTGCATTGAGACTTCACCTTACTCCATTAGATAATCATCAAGAATATAAATAATAATAAATTCTGTCAAAGATGTACTGAAAAATTAACACTTAGACACTGTTGGTGGGAATATAAATTAGCACAATCACTATGGAGATTAATAGGGACGTTCCTCAAAAATCTAGGAATGGAACCACCATGAAACCCAGCTATACCATGTCTCCATAACTTTCCCAAAGAATGAAAGTCAGAATACTATAGTGATACATGAAAAAAACCCCTGTTTACATCAGCACAATTTGCAATATTCAAGTTGTGCAACCAAAATAGGTGTCTATTAACAGATAAATGGATAAAGAAAATGTAATATATATATATATATATATATATATATATATATATATACAAAATGGATTTTTTTCTCAGCTAAAAACATTAAAAAATTTATTTTTAATAATTTTATTGGTGCAATATTGTCTCATATCATAATGTAGTTCATAGTAACAGTGATGTGCATGCACACAGCACTTGGTGGGCTTTCCTCCGGCTCTATCCCCACTCCACCTCCTTCCCATACAGGATTTTTAGGTTGGCATTGGTATTTTCACATATCTACTTAGAGTCAATGGAAGTGATTCCTTCATTGATTCTTCCTCTCCCACTCCACTTTCCCCTAAACCACCCATCTCTCTCCACTGCAGTTTTTCCTCCATTATCTGAAGTCCCTCCAGTATACCAATTACTCCCTAGCTTCTACATATGAGAGAAAACATATGACCCTTCGCTTTCTGTGACTGGCTAATCTCACTTAACATATGTTCTCCAGGTTCATCCATTTTCTTGCAAATGTCATAATTTTGTTCTTCTTTATTGCTGAGTAGAATTCAATTATGTGTATATCCCATAATTTTGTAATCCATTCATCTGTAATCCATTCATCTGTTGATGGCAAACAAGGTTGGCTCCATAATTTGTCTATTGTGAATTGTGCTGCTATAAACATGGCTATATGGCTATACATATGTTACTATAATATTCTGATTTCAGTCCCTTTGAAAAGATACCTAGGAGTGGTATAGCTGGATCATATGGTGGATTAATTCCCAATTTTCTGAGGAATTTCCATAATGATCTCCATATCAGCTGTACTAATTTGCAATCCCACCAACAGTGTAGAAGAGTTCCTACTTCCCCACATCCTCACCAACATTTATTGTTTGACTTCTTGCTGACTGCTATTCTGATTGGGGTTAATAGAATCTCAGTGTAGTTTTTATTTGCATCTTCCTGATTGCTAATGATATTGAATATTTTTCATGTATTTATTGGCCATTTGTACTTCTTTTGTAAACTGTCTATTTAGTTCAATTGCCCATTCAGTTGCCCATTTTTTGATTGGGTATTTGCTTTTTGTTTGTTTGTTTGTTTTTAGTGTTGTCTTTTAAGTACTTTGTATATTCTAGATATTAGTCCTCTATCAGAGGAATAGCTGGCAAAGATCTTCTCCCATTCTGTCGGCTCTCTCTCTAGACTCTTGATGATTTCTTTGATGAGCAGAAACTTTTTAGATTACTGCCATCCAATTTATTATTTCTTTTTTTAAATTTCCTGAGCTTTGGGGGTCTTATTGAGGAAATTTCTACCTATGCCTACATGTTGAAGTGTTGGATATATGTACTCCTCTAGTAATTTCAAAGTCTCTGGTCTAATTTCCAGGTCTTTGATCCATCTCACTCTTCTGTAGGATGAGAGGTAGGGATATAATTTCATTTTTCTACAAATGGATAACCTGTTTTCCCAACACCATTTGCACCATTTGTTGAAAAGGCTGTCTTTTCTCCAATGTATGTGTTTGGCACCTTTGTAAAAAATCAATTGGCTGTAAGTGTGTGGATTTGTTTCTGTATCTTCTATTCTATTCCATTGGTCTATGTGTCTGTTTTTGTGCCAATGACATGCTGTTTTTATTACAATAGCTCTGTAGTATAAGTTAAAGTCAGGAATTGTGATGCCTCCTGTATAATTATTATTGCTGAGAATCATTGGCTTTTCTGGGTCTTTTGTTTCTCTTCATAAAAATTTATGACAGATGTTTCTAGGTCTGTGAAGAATGACATTGGTATTTTGATAGGATTTGCATTGACTCTATAGATCACCTATGGTAAAATGGCCATTTTGATAATATATATTCTGCCTATCCAAGAGCATGGGAGATAGTTCCATATTTCAGGATCTTCTTCAATTTCTTTCTTTAGTATTTTCTAATTTTCATTGTAGAGGTATTTTAACTCCTTGGTTAGACTTATTCCTAGGTATTACTGTCATTGTTTTTGAGGTTATAGTGAATAGACCATTTTCTGGATTTCTTTTTCAGTGATTTCATGGTTGGTATATAGAAAAGCTACTGATTTTTTTAGATTGATTTTTTTATCCCACTACACTGCTGACTTTGTTAATCAGTTCTAGAAGTCTTTTGGATGACTTTTTTGGGTCTTCCAAATATAAGATCACATAATCTGCAAATAGCAATAATTTCATTCTTCTATTCCTATTTGAATTCCTTTGATATCCTTCTCTTGACTTATTACTCTGTCATGAGTCTCTAGTACTGTATTAAAAAGAAGTAGCAATAGTGGGCATCCTTGTCTTGTTCCTGATTTTCAAGAGAATTCCCAGTTTTTCCCCATTCAATATGACATTGGCTTTGGGTTTATTGTATATTGCCTTAATGATATATATTTTTTATCCCTGTGTAATAAGTCCTATGCTGGGGGGTATATATCTGCCTAAACGAATCTGTCTCATATTATCAGACTTTTAAGTTTGTCTCCCAGAACCTCTTTAATAAGATATAGTTCTTAATGCAGGCAAACAGGAGCCTCTGATAGGCTGCAGACCACCATGTTCTCCAGGCCCAAACTCTGCAGGGCCAGAGACTATGATGTTCTATTTAGAGTCTGTGGCTTGCTGGCTGAGGTTTAATGCTCCCTAGGCACCACTGCTGCTCTGGTGGTTGTGAATCTGTGAAACCCTGCAGAGTGCTGACCTCTGGCCTCTTTTGTCACTTGGTCACTAGGTCTATGTTCAGCAGGGCCAGAGATTACTATGTTCTGAACTTGTGGCCTGGTTGTCTGAGCTTTGATGGCCCAGGGACACCACTGCTGATGTGCTGGTTGTGATCATGTGGAGCACTGTCAGTCACTGCCATGCGTGATTGCCAGGCACAAACCCTGCTGGTGGAGAGAATGTTCAGCATCCCCAGCCTGTAGCTGCAATCACTTGAACCCCTGCTGGACCCTGGCCTCCCTGCTTTCAGGGACAAGTTCTGGCAGGGAGTGATTATACCATTCTGAGCCTGGGGCTTGGGTGGCTCAGTTATTTAGCCCCAGGGATACTGCTGCTGCTCTGGACAGCTGTGAGCATGTGAGACCCTGTTAACTTCTGGGTCTTGCTGCTTGTAGTATCCACATACTGCCAGGCTCAAGTTTATAGCCTTCAAAGTCTGCAGCACAGTTGGCTGAGTTATTCCCCAACCCCAGACATCAATGCTGGTGGTTTTTTGGTGAATGCTGGAGACCCTGTAGGGGTTTAGAGAACTTCTGACCCTAGGTCCCTCCCACCAGAGTACCCCTAGTGTATGTCTGCTAATTCACATTTCTGTTATGTCCGACTACCGCCCCACCTCTGCAGGGATGATTTGCAAACTCACAGTTCCTGTGGGTCTGTTAAGTGCTACATAAGTTCCTGTGTACATGCAGGCTACTGCTGTGATGGTTTGTAAACTCATGGTCTTGACTAGTGCCACTGGTGTCCCTGCAGGAAGGGATGAGTTCAGTTGCAGCCACAGTTCACACAGCAGTTTGGCTGGTTGGCCTATAGGTTCGCAGTGGTCTTGTCAAGGTGGGTTGTAGTCACTGGGTTCCCTGCAGGAAGGTCCTGTGATTTTTTTTTTTTGTGGTACTGGGGATTGAACACAGGGTCGTTCTACCTCCGCGCTATGCCCCCGGTCCTATTTTTTATACTTTATTTTGAAACCGGGTCTCATGAAGTTGCGGAGGGCCTCACTAAGGAGAGAGAGAGAGAGAGAGAGAGAGAGAGAGAGAGAGTCAGGGAGAGAGAGAGCGAGAGGGCTGAGGCTGGCCGTGAACCCGGATCCTCGGGTCTCCGCCTCCCAAAGTACTGGGATTACAAGCGTGTGCCACCACGCCCGGCATCCTGTGATTTTTTTGATTTGAGCTCACCTGCAGTTTCGGGAGTTCCCTGGGTGGTTTGGCTGGGAGTGCTGGGGAGTCGCAGTCTTGAAGTATTCAAGTATGGAGAGAAGAATGCAATTGCTTTTTATTATGATTTTCTGCAATCACTGGTTTGACAAGATTCTGCTTCTTTGCTGGAGTTGATCTCTGAGAGCTACCAGGTCCCAGCAGACACCAGCTCCCAAGATGGCACCCACCTCTGCTCTCCACTCACCCGATAATGGTACCCAGTAGGTAGGGCTTTTGTGAAGTGATTGGATCATGAGGGTTCCTACATCATCAGTGGATTAATCCATTTGATGGAGTAATAGTATGAATGGACTACTGGGAGGAGGTGGGGACTGTAGGCAGGTGGGGCGTGTTTGGGTATGTGACTTGAAAGGATATTTCTTTCCTTGGCACGTTTATCTTTCTGTCTCTGTCTCTCTCTTTCTCTTTCCTTTTGTCTTCTGTCTGCCATGAATTGGAAAGATTTCCTCCACCGTGGTTTCTGCCTTGATATTCTGCCTTACTTCAGGTTCTGTGAAATGGAGCAGGCTGACCATGAACTGAAACCTCTGCAATTGTGACTCCCCCCGATAAAAAATTTTTATCTTCTGTGTTGTTTTTCTCAGGTATTAGTCACAATAACAAAAGCTGACCAACACATTATCACAAAAGTGTTGTCCTAAAATTACACAGATTAATTATCTCACTGTTTCTCTAGGTCAGGGATCCTGTGGCAGTTTAGCTGGATTCTCTACTTTATTGTCTATCACAAAGCTATATCCAGGTTTCTTCAAGAGACAAGATCTGATCTGAACCTGTGGTAGGATAAAGACATATTTCCAGCTCATTTATGTAGCTCTTTGGCAGGTTTGGGATTCTGTGGGGTCATTGGATTGAGGATATCAATTTCAAACTGGCTAACAGACTGAGGCTACTTTCTGTGTTTTTTTATGTGGATTTCCCAATATGGCAATTCATTTCATGAAAATCATTCAAAGCACATGTATGCTACCAAGAAATAAGTCATACTCTTGTAATATAAGTGACATTTTCCTAAGCATTGAGTTACGTTACTAGTTAGAGTATGGTTACTTAAAGACAGAATCATATGAGGCTATGCACATCAGGATGCGCACATCACTGCGCTCATATTAAATCCTACCTATAATATGGATATATTCTTTCTTGTTACTCATGTATATCAGTCTAATTCTTTTTACATTGCCTGTAGTTTCCAGCTTTCTTACATATATTTTCATATTTACTTTATCTCTACTTATATACAAGATCAACCTTTCTCCTTTATACCTGAGAAGAAAATCATCTTCTTTGAATAGAGTTTAATCTGGGTAAGAAATTATTGAGAGATATATGTTAACTTTAATTATGCAGGTAGTCTGAAACTTTTTAAATACCTAATGCTTTCTAAATTTTGAATACACTTTAAGATAAGCATCTCTACTTGGAGCTCTTTATCAGCTAAGTCACAATAATACTCATTTGACTTTCAAGAATAAACTTTTATACACTTTTCTATTCATGACTTTCTCTTACATCTGAACCTAATGCTATACTGTCTTGGTCAACATTTTCACTGCCATAATCCAAAAAGCTTTACCACACAATTTGTAGGAAGGAAGGCTTATTTTCTCACAGTTTTTGGAGATTTCAGGGTTCAGTCCTTATGAGACCAGGGTCTGCAGATCGTAGGGCATGGCAGTGGGAAGCAGAGAGAAGGAGAGATGAGGGCTGTGTTCTCACATCAGGGAGGCTAGAAACAAGAGAGAACAGACAAGCAAGGGGATTCAAAGACAAAAGTACTGTTCTAAGGTCATACCCCGAGGGAACCACCTTCTCCATCCTCACTCCACCTGCCTAGATTACCACCCAGTAAATCCATCATAATGGATTTATCCACTGATGAGATTACAACCCTTACAGCTTAGTTACATCAACTCACAACATTAATTCATGAGCTCTTTAGGGTACACTCTATATTTAACCATAACATATACACATCATTAAAATATTATTAGATTGGGAAAATTACACTGACCAGTCAATAATGTCCAACATAGGAGATAATTATTGAGAACACAAATTATTAAATATTAATTAATAATCAGATTTTTCCTTTGCTACATTTTTGAAGGAAGAAAAAACAAAATACGGGATTGTCTTTAACTTTTTCTGTTCTGTTTAGCATTCCTAAAGCTATAATCTAAAGATCTGACCATGTAGCTTAGAGGAAGGAAGATTTATTTTCTTATGGTTTTGGAATCAGTCCATGTGAGGCTGGGGCCATGGATTTCAGGGAATGGAAGTGGGAGGCGGCTTCACTCTCACAGCTTCATAAATTTCCCCATTTGGGCGTGCTTGCAGGAATCCTGACCCTGCCACACATTGCCTGGCTTCTCAGGCCTTCTTTTGAAATCTGGGGAGAAGCCTCCATTGCCCCCTTTTTTCTACCAAACCCAGCAATGTTACATGGGCTCCAAGATGGGCCACCAACAGAAAAGGTAGTCATGTCCTCCTTAATCATTGACGCTGGGGCCTTTTTAATCATAGACCTGAGCCCACTCCATACAGGCAACCACTGGCCCCAAGTCCATCCAGGGGGCCACTGGCCCCAAGTCCATCTGGGCCGCCCCTGGCCCAAACTCATCTGGGCAGCCCCTGGCCCAAACTCCATCATGGCCATTGCTGGCCAGGCCTTTGTTATGGCCAACACTTCCTCCTTCCTTTCAGCCATCTTACTTCCTTCCATGACATCATCTCTCTGGTTCCCAGCGTTGAACATGCCTTTCCAGCCAACCTGCAAATCTATAAAGTCTCTCTGCTTTACTTTTCACTCCCAAATTTCAGTGTAGAGTTTAGTGAACATGGACATCAACATCCATAATGCAGTTTGGACATTTTGCTGTTGTGATATTTCTTCCACCAGTTTAATCATCCCATAGATTCTAACCCTGTCACATGTTGCCTGGCTTCTCAAACCGTCCTTTGAAAACTGGGGGTAAGCCTCCATGGCCACCCTTTTCTAGTAAAACCAGCATTATGTGAGCTCTAAGATGGACTGCCAACAGAAAAAGTAGTTATGCCTTCCTTAATCATTGCCACTGGGGTCTTTTAAATCATAGACCCTGGCCCCACTCCATCCAGGCAGCCACTGGACCCAAGTCCATCATGCAGTTTGGATATTATTTCCTTTGCCAGTTTAATCAGCCCATCATCTTTGAATTTAGCCTCACACAGAGTTTCAAGACATGGCAAAATGTGGATAACTTACTAGTCAAAGTGTAACACACGTGGCCTGTACTCCATTTCCCTATGGAGTCCTCTTTGACATCCAAAATCTCCTGAGCAGTCTCTACTCTCTGCCTTTCTAGCCACATTCTGGCCCTTCCAATTTCCTCTCACAAGCCAGTTCCAGAGTCATAATCCATATGATCAGACTTAGATATAGCAGCAACCCCTCTTCTTTGGTACCATTTTCTGTTCCAGTCAGCATTCCTACAGCCATAATCTAAAGACCTGACAACATAGCTTAGAGGAAGGAAGATTTATTTTCTAATGGTTTTGAGTTCAGTCCATGTGAGGCTGGGGACCATGGATCTCAGGGCATGGCGGTGAGAGGAAGAGAAAAGAGGAGCACACGGGCCATGATCCTCACATCATGAAGGTCAGAAGCAAGAGACAGAGCAGGAGGAGGAGGAACCATATATATAATCCCCGAGGCCTCACCCCCAGGGACCATCTCCTCCAGCCACACCCTACCATCCTACCAGGTACCATTGTAGTGGATTTATCTACTGCTGTTATTACAACCCTCAAGGCTCAATTACATCAACTCCAAACAATAAGTGAGCTCTTTTAAAATGTGGGGAGATTTTATATCTAACTGTAACAACTATGATTACCATTACTCTCTTCCACATTTAGTCTATGTTATCTCTTTATTTTCATTATTTTTAGTTCCTGTATTTCTGAAAATGTCTATGGGAGAAGTTGGTACCGTAATTATATATTTGAGTATACTAAACCATCTCACATTTAAAACTCTGATAACTCCTCTTATTCCTTGAAAGTTACTGGCTGCCAATTGTCAATCTATTGGGACCTTAGTGGTAATGGGGCCTTTAACCTTTCCCAAACTTCATCCTTATATATATCTTCCCAGATATTCTTGGGAAGAGTTTTGATGTCTTCATCTTTTATTAGCTGGTAATCTAATTCATCCCAACTACAGCATTATATGGTTATGACTTAACATTGTTCCTTCTTTCTATTAACAAGCTCAAAGTGTGTACTATACACCTAATTGTGTTGCCCCAAATTCATAAATCGAAGTCTTAACTTCCAGTGTAATTGCATTAGGAGGTAGTGTATCCTAAGAAGTAATTGAGGTTAAATGAGTTAATAAGTGTAGAGCCTTAATCCAATAGAATTTGTGGCCATAAAATAAAAGGAAGAGATTATTCTGTCTTTCTTTACAAACACTAAAGAAAGGTCATGTGAAGATGCAGTAAGAGGAAGATATCTACAAACCAGGAAGAGTGTCTTTACCAGGAGGAATTGGCTGGAAATATTCTTCAGAACTATGAAAAATATATCTTTTTTTTTTGGTTTATGTCACCCAGCCTATGGTGTTTTGTTATGGCACCCTGAGTAGGGTAAGACAGCGTGCATTCGCCATACACACACACACACACACACACACACACACACACTCTCTCTCTCTCTCTCTCTCTCTCTCTTTTTCTCTCTCTCTCTCTCTCTCTCTCTCTCTCCCTGGTACCCCCCCCCACACACACACACCTCCAAGCTGGGCATGGTACCAGTCTGGAAACCTTCTGAGCCTGACATTCATGCCTACTCACTTTGCCCTCTGTATCCTGAGAACATTGTAGTAATACTACTTTAGTCATCAATATACACGGTAGAGAGACTATGATCTGATTTCTGTAAGGACAACTGAAAAGAAGACAAAGCATACAACTCAACGAAGAGATACAAACAGGAAACGCAGGAGATTTCTCACCCTTAGAGGACAAATATCAGATGTGCAGGGCATCGATTTTATCCACATGGAATTGGCCAACTTCTGACAATGCTATCTGCCTACAGCAGTGATTTGTTCAGAAACATTGATGAACTGACTTTTGATAGCTTTTCTCACAAAGTTTTCAGGAATATTTTGGCCTCTTATAGCACTTTCGAAAGATATGTGCCTATCTGCCCAGCAGGCACAAGTAACTGGTAGTAATCTTAGCAAATTCCTGTATACTTAGTCAAAAATGGTTGATACCTCAGGGATATCTTTTCTTTATCAGGTGCTTATCAGGCTTAAAGACTATCCTTCCAGAAAATGACACATATTCTCATTTTATAATGAATAACATGAACATGTCTACATTTAAGAACCATTAAATATGAAGAAGCCAAAATATATGTGGCTTAACTGATTCTCTTCATAGTGTTTTATATGTTTTAAATGACAGTAAATGTCCTTTTATGATTCACTCAGAGATGTAAAAATAGATTTTAATGTTCACTTTTTTCTATTTATGAACCTTAAAAAAAGGAAAAAGTATACAGATGATTCGGGAACTATTCTCATTTTCCTTTCCTCAAAGGTCTTCTTAAGATATTAATACAAATTCACATATATTCAATAATTTACATAAAATATCTGGAATTATCAACTATTATCAAGGGACACAAACTTGAATCTATCTGGAACACTGAGCCAATTTCTTTGCTGTCTGTTTTTGTTGGCCCTATATAATCACTAATTCATTCATATTTAATGTTGATGTTAAAATTAAAGGGTGTTTCTAATGTGAATGAACCATATTTATACTGTGACCCTTAGGTGTAATGTAATTATAGTTACTTAATATTCTATTATGAATATGATTATTCTAATATGAGATACTCATATTAGAAAGCTTATTCTAATATGAGATACTCAACATAAGTTAGTTTATACATTTTTCACAAAAAAGTATACAACTGCATATCCATTGAACATTTAACAAAATAACACAAAAAGAAGTATATATTTTAATAAATACTGAAAATAAAATTTTTGAAATTTCATTTGTTGTTATTTTTGTGTGTGTGTGTGTGGTACTGGGAATTGAACTCAGAGGCATTCTACCTCTGAGCAACATCCCCAGACCAATTTTTTCATTTCTTATTTGGAAACAGGGTCTCACTACATTGCTGAGAGCCTCACTAAATTGCTGAGGCTGTCCTTGAATCTGTGATCCTCCAGTCTCAGCCTGCCGAGTACTAAGATTACAAGTGTGTGCCACTACATCCAGCTTTTTGTTCTTATTCTAATATAACAGCAATCATTTTTATTATATCAGGGCATAATATTCAGCATATTAAGATTCTTTTTGCTTAATCTTCAAAAGATATGTCTCACTTTTTTCATATTTTATTTAATATTTCTCAGATTAAAAAACATAAGTAGCTAAGCTAACAAAGACTACTAACAATCCTATAAATTGAATGCTATCTTATACTACCAACTTCAGTTTTTAGTTATTTCTTGAGAAAATTATTTCTAATGTTTTTATTAAATTCTGGTATCTCTATAGTTACATATTTGAATGCTGCTGTCACTCAGTATTTCAATTTGTCACCCCTCTTGTAAAATAACTGAAAGTTTTGTTCTCAACTCTAACAACTCCTTCCATGTTTCCTTCAATTAAGTGATCTCACAAAATTGCAGATTAAATCATTATCAGTATTTATGTTATTATATATGTCTTTCATGATTATTATATATTATCATAACTATAAACATTCATATTATTATGATGACATCTATTTAACTATGGCAATATCTTAACTCTGAGTCAATAGTTTCTTCAAATTTACCCTAGAGATAAAATTTATTTCACTTATTTTAGCAAATATTATGCAGATTATTATATTTTATATGTTATTATTTTCCTAAATTTTCAAATACAAACCAACATATCTTTCTGAAAATTCAAACAAATGACATCAATTATAAATTTCTATTTTTCTGATAGATATTACTTCCCCATGTCTCTATCCTCCTCTAATCTGGAAGTCTCTTTTGTCTGTTCCACAGCTATTATCCTGGATTTTTTTTTTTTTTTTGCTTATTTCATAGGTCAGATTTCTAATTTTGGGCATCCCATGTCATATGATTTCTCAGATTATTTTTTTATATATGCTGTTTAGGCCAATTTTCTCATAGTTTCCTAAGAATTTGAGGGTGGTCATTTTGTAAAGTTAGGATGAACAGCAGATTGACCCTTTCTACTTAGAGACTCATTTCTTACCTGTGGGGAATTTCTTCCAAGATTTATTTTGTAATCCTTCATCTTACATGTTTACCTTTATTGATTTTCCTTTCTGAGATTCCTTCTCAGAAGCTGCACCTTCTGGATATGTAGTCTAATATTCTATCCTTTTTAATCTTATTTTTCATTTCTTTGCCATTTGAGGGGATTTAAAAAAATTATCTAATTAATTTATTAATGTTTACCCTAAAATGGCATATTTTAATATCTAGGAACTTTTCCTTACTCTTTTAATTTTCATTTTGGTAAGATCATGTATTATTTAAATATAATATCTTCTCTTAGTTTTTTAAATACAGATCATTCTTTTAGTATGTTTTCTTCAGTTCTTGCTAGTTTTATATCCTATTATTATTATTGTTATTATTACTATTATTATTATTATTATTTTCTTCTATATTTCCTATAAAGGCTTTTTTCCAGTGTCAGTCTATTCTTGCTTGTTCATTTATATGTAAGAATTATATACTAAAACCAAATATGATTTGGGGGTTGTGAGAAATCGGTCTACTCAACAGAAGGCACAGATATTGAATATTTTTGGGTCTCTTTGCCTGTCTTTCAATATATTCTCTCTGATTTTTATACTTATTTTGTTTCATTATTCTTGTTATTTTTTTTACCTTTCTTGAATATCCCTATTAAATTTACAGTTGAATATATTATCCTTTTGGTGGAAAATAACAATAAGTGATGAAATCAGGGAGTAGCGGGACCAAATTATGTAGAGACTTTAGGTCAATTTTAGGAAGAAATGTGGCTTTTACTCTAAGTGAAATGGAGGTGATTATAGGTTTTGAATCAAGGAATTATATTATCTAATGTAACAATCCATTTTTGTTATAGCAAAGTATGTCAGGCAGGCTAACTTTATAAATAAAAGAGGTGAATTTAGCTCATATTTTGCAGGTTCAAAGACATGGTGCTGGCATTGGCTGAGCTATGGTGAAGGCTGTCTTGGCTACAGCATGTCATGGCCAGACCCTATGTGGGGATGAACAATCACATCTCCAACCCAGAAGTCGGAGAGAGACTGGGGGTCCCGCAGTCCTTCTGTGGCCACTCCCCCAGTTGTCCTAGGGACTCCCTTAAGTGACCACTTCCCAATACCCCTACCATAGGGACCAAACCTCCAGCACATGGACCTTTGGGAGACAGACCACATCCAAAACAGAACATCTAGATAGTGTTTCAGGAGAATAACATGATAAAATTACTCTTAATTGATTTGGGATAAGATGGAGAGAAAAGAAGGAGGGAACCAAGTTAGTGGCTATTAAAATGAACATAGTAAGAGTTCAGCATGCTCATTGAAAATGTTGTAATCACTGGTTTGATTCTAGATATTTTGTGTTCACAGCTCTGTGTAGAGGGGTATATTACGTTCTTTACTGAAAGTAAGCCAAAGATGGATATTTTAGAGTACCAGGACATAGTCAAACCATTCAAAAATTGTTTCTGGTGTTCTCTTATTAACTTTCAAAATAAAATTACATCAATTTCCATTTAAATTTTAGTTGTTAATTAAATCGTTTTGTCCTACCCTTTACTCGTTTAGAAAGGCCTTTAAACATGGCCTGAAGACAACATCTCAGGTATTTCTCTCATCATAAGAGATTTTACAGTCATCCCTTCGGCCTCAGAACCTGCTTCACTCTGTGTGCTCCAGATATAATCTTTGGCTGGAGACTATTTCCTAATTTTAGCACCGTTTCCCATTTGGAAAGACCATGCATCTTTAACACCAGCAAGTTCTAGCTGCTTTTAGTTGAACAGCTATGGCTTTAGCTTATTACTGTGTTCTTACATTTTATTATAAGCAGCAGCAGAAAATAAAAGTAGATTTTCAACAGTGTGGTTTCACATCACTTAAGCTTCATTTTCTACCTTATGCATTGCTACAGACAATAAGGTTGCTGAATGTCCTGTGACTTCTTAATAGGGAACTTCTTTTACATATTATTGGATAAAAATTTTCTCATTTCCTGTTCAACTCTCACTAGTTCCTCCTCAAAGACAAAAACTCTGTAAATACTGTGTTCAAGGTAAAATGTCTTTCCTCCAAATCTGTCCTATATGTTTTAGATTCTTTCCACTGCCATTTTCTAAGTCCCACCCATATCTTTTGGTGTTGCTATGAAGTCATTCTGCCTTTGTTTAAAAAATAAAAAAGTGTAAGTTAACTGCATAAGTGTGAGTTTTTTTTTTTTTTTTGGTGGAACCGGGGATTGAACCCAGGGGCATTCTACCTCCAGAATACACCCCCCCAGCCCTATTTCTTGTTCTTTATTTTGAAACAGGGTCTCATTAAGTTGCAGAGGGCCTCACTAAGTAGCTGAGGCTGGCCACGAACCTGCGATCCTCCAGTCTCAGCCTCCCAAGTACTAGGATTACAAGTGTGCTCCACCACGCCCTGCGTGCGAGTTGTTTAACAGTGATCTGTTGCAACATAATAAACTACTGCCAGATTTAGATTAAAACTATTCATATTTGTTCCTGTGTGTCATGGACCTGGAAGCAGCTGGCTGATGCTTCTGGTTGAAGGTTGCTCATGGCGTTGCTTTCCAGTGATCAGCCAGACCTGGGAAGAGCTTCCCAGATCACATGTGTGGCAGCAAGTTTCAGTTTCTCACTGGATATTGGGTGGAGACCTCAGTTTCTGGCCAAATAGGCCCCTGCATAGGCTCACTGCATGTTCTCTTGATACCTGAGCTGGAATTCCACACAGTGACTGATGGGAGAGAGACTGACTGACTCACTCTGTCTTGGTCGACATTCTTACTGATATAATCCAAGACAACTGGCCACACAATTTAAAGGAAGTATGATTTATTTGCTCACAGTTTTTTGGAGGTCTCAGAGTTTCTGTCCATGTCAGGCTGGGTTACATCTGCAGAGCTCAGGGCATGGTGGCGGGAAGCAGAGAGAGCGAAGGCAGAGCAAGACTCTGCTCTCACATCATGTAGGCCAGAAACAAGAGAGCAAGGAAGCAAAAGGATTCAAAAGCAAAAGCACAGTCCCTAAGGCCACACTCTCAGGAACCCACCTTCTCAACCACACCCCACCGGCCTAGGTTACCACCTAGGTCTTGGTAAACCCATCACAATAGATCTATCTACTGATGAGATTACAACCATCACTACTTAATTCTATCAACTCTGAATATCAATACACGCACTCTTCAAGGGACAATCTATATCTAACCGTAATAGGCACCAAGCAGAGGCCGCAGTATTTTGTGACCTATTTTCTTTAAGTGGCATACCATAGTTTCTGCATTATGCTGCTTGTTAAATAGCCTGTTTCAGTCCATTATCTGTGGCTATAACAAAATACTACAGACTGGGTAATATATGATAAAGAGAAATTTACTTTCTTACAGTTCTGGAGACTGGAAAATCCCAGATAGAAGAACTGGTATCTCTTGTGGGCTTTCTCACGGCTCATAACATGGGAAAAGGGGCTAGAATGAAAGTGATAGCCCTTTTATAACCATCCCACTCCTACAATACCAGCATTAATCCATTCAGGGGGTCAGAGCTCTCATGGCCTAATCAACTTTTAGAAACCTCACCTCCTAATACTACTACAATGGCATTTAGATACATGTATTTGGGAAGGGACAAACATCCAAACCAAAAATAATCCCTAAACCTTTGAGATGAGGTATGTTTAAACTTTAACATTAGTTACTGCATATTGCCACCCTGAGCACTACAAGGTCTTAAACTCCACTAAGAATGTTTGGTTTAAGGCAGGGTCGCCATGAACTTTGCTAACGCTGCATGATGCTTAACCTCGGCTTCTGCATCCCCACCACTTTGCTTACGCAGATGTAGAAAATACAAGCAATGTCAAATGTAAGGTAAACATATATTGTTTGGTCTCAAGTGAGTTGTTTTCCATTATTGTGAAATTATGTGAACTTGAACTTTTGATCCTGTAAAACTACTTTTTCCTATAGAAGCGGCCGTCAATAGAGCCTCGGTGCTGTACTCACCAGGGGTGTAGCCCAACCGGTCATAAAATAAAGACCACACAATTGGACTTTTTGGAGTCTGGTATGTCTCTGTGGGATCCCTCATCACACCTTGGTTGTATGAGGAAGAGGCGAGCACTGGGATGAGGGGATCTTTGGTGGCCACCTTGTAGGCTGCTCAGCACACTCACAAAAACTGGGATCCTCTCATGTATTCAGCGGCACGCCCAGAGGTTTGCTCACTGAACAGGTGATTCCTTCAGAGCAGACAGCATTCTCACCCTCAGATGACACTCCTGTGTCAGAAATGTCTGGCACTGAAGACATATATTGACCTGCAAGTGACTCATTTTAGGACTCACTGAATTTGACATGTAGACTTTCTTTTTAATTAATGATGGTTCACTTGCAAAACTTTATTGGTTTTTAAGAATTAAATGCATGGTGGCTATCAAAAAAAGGCCACAGTGTTTTAGAATTAGAATTTCTGCATCATTTTCACAAGAGTCAATGATTACGTGAACTGGCATCTAGTATAAATATTAAATAGAGGCTGATTTTCCCCCTGGTCATGTGCATTTAGATGATCCCAGGTGGATTTCTTTAGACCTCATGAAGCGTGGCTATTTAAAAGCAGCTGCTCTTCTTATGAGAACTGCTTTGATTTTCCATCAAAGTGTGCATTTCCAAAGAACACTGACAGAAGCTATGGGATGTGTGAAGGTCTAGATATGAACTAAATATTTTGGTGGTAGAAACACTGAAAATGTGCATAGTATGTTTTATTTTATTAAGTTTTGTGGTCCTGAGGATTGAACCCAGGGACATTCTACCTTCATGTTATACTTCAAGCCCTGCTTTAGTTTTCATTTTGAAACAGGGTCTCGTTAAGTTGCCCCCGATGGCCTCGAACCTCTGATCCTCCTGTCTCAGCCTCCCAAATACTGAAGCATGCACCACTGAGACTGACTATGTGTACTATATTTTAAATAAAAGCTGTATGCTTAATAATTTCTAAGAGAGCTGAGAAAATTAAAAATAAAATAGCGTTTCATTAAGGAGTTATTCAGGATTTGTAGTATGTTGCTGTACAAGCGTCCTTTCTGATTAGATTCCTAGGTCTCCAATAGAAGGAACAAACTTATTAGTATACTTGAAACCTTGGTTGAATAAATTTTCTAGGACATTATGTTGAAGGGGAAATTAATATCTTCAAAGGTTACAAATGGCATGATTCCATTTAGGTAGCATTCATTCTCAAATGACACACTATAGAATAAAGAGTAAAATAAATGCCAAGGATTAAGATAGTGAGCTGAGTTGGTAAATTTTTTTTAAAAAGTGGCACTGAAGAATCCTTGATAGCAATGAAATATTTTGTAGCAGTGAATACATTAGCCTATAAATGTGGTAAAATTGCATAGGAATAAACACACCAAAATGAGTGCATGTAAAAAATGGTGAAATCCAAATAAGGCCTTTATTTGTGCCCATTGATCAATATCAGCTGCTTGGTTTTGATATTTTACTACATCTATGTAAAATGTCGTCCCTGGGAAAAGCTGAGTGAAGAGTACACAAGACTGTTCTAGACAATCCTTCCACTGTCCTGTGAATCTATATGTAGGACATTTTTCCAAGTGGCTTTGGACTGACCCGGTTCTCCCCTGCTTTCTCGCATGTAGTTTCTGTAACAACTGTAGAATGTGTTGGGAATGGTATTGTCTGTGACAGGGAGGTACTGAATGTGACAGGGAGGTATTGTCTGAAACAGTCCAGGCCTTTTTCCTGTCCCAACTGTGGAATGGAACTTCCAGAGCTCCTCCCCTGGAAATAGTATGTCTTAAAAGTTTTGCTCAGTGAGTTTCAGGGCTCCTGAGATATAGATAATCTTGGTTGCACTGACTTTTGGGGTCCCTCAGTTATGCTGCCATTGAGGCATATACAGTCAATTTCCATCTATCTGGATGACGTTCTCCAGCTTTTGGGAATCAGTCACAGTAGGTTCTGAGCTTCTTTTATTCCTTGCTGCCTCTCTGTAATTACTACATCTACCTGATGTGGCTCCTGGTGTGTGCTCTGTGTCACTGGGCTCAGGCAATTGGTAAAACTGTAACTGAAGATGCAGTGAGCTGTGTTGGGACTCCTGTTCCTGGTGGGTGGCACAGTGATGATCTTGGTTGTCTTCCATACACTGAGTTCTTCCTTGGGATTGATAATTAGAGAATCTGCTCCTCACCATGTTTATTTCGTGATGAAAATCTAAAAAATAAGAAAATTAATGAATGAAATATTAAGTGAATAATAATCAGAGAAGGCATTTTTAATACCAGCTTTTACATCACATTCTTTCATAAGAATATACAGGACCTATAGCTACCTATCAAATTTCAAGGAGATACAAAATGATAATTTAATAATATAAGCAAATGACAAATATATATTTAATAAATATATTTGCAATATTAGCAATTATACTTTGAGACTGATATAAATGAAAACACTAAATTTGATGGAATTAACTTATTTATAAATCTTTCATATTGTTTTTAATAAAATGATAAAGGCCCATCTTTAAATTCCAAGTTAAATTGACTACTAATGTCTTAAGCAACTGAATTAAAGGAGCGAGTCTCCAAAATTACACAATTTAAATGTTGCTGTATTTTTGACCTGATATTATATCATCAAAATCAAAGATGTCCAAACCCTGTGCCAATATTCAAGAATTTATATAGCGAAACAGAATGCTATGCAAGAGTAAGCTTAGTTATTTAAAATATGGTCACATGGGCATAGTGATAAGAACTGTATATATGTTTTCCTCCAAGTTTTTGTTTGATTGCCTTTTAAATTGGCAGGACTACACTATTCTTGGTCATTATCCAAATCTTCCAAGGTAAAATAAATAAGTACATACCACTCAGTGATTAATTAATATTGCATTTACAAATGGAAAAAATATACTGTGTCTTAATTTCTCTACTGAGATAGTTTTGATAATTCAAATTAAAATATATATTTAACTATAAATTATAACAATTAGGGGAAACTTCAGAGTCACCTTTTTTATTAAGTAAAATTTAAAAAATTGATAATTTAAGTGTGTTTAAACCTTGTATTAATCACGCTAATTCAAATTGTACTCTTTAAATATTTTTTATTATTAAATATACTGATTTTTAAAATCTGAAAAATTCAAGAAGACCTCAAACTGAGGTGTGACTATTGTAAAAGAAGATAATAAATTTTTATATAAATAAATGAAGAAAATTAACAGAGAAGCTATTAAAATTAGTAAACACATCATATAGTTCACTAACTTAAAAATAATTACAAATTCAAGGCATTTGACATCATTAATTATTATAATCAACAATCATTTATTTCTTTATTTATTCGACAGGTATTTGAAAACTCACAATGTGTCAGAATATATTATATGAGATAAACAAAATAGAGCCCCTCCCTTCATGTAATACAGTGCAATGCATAAAACTCCCAAGATTAACATTACAATTTGAAACATGAAATAAATCAACTTGTGAGTGGATAAGCAGTGGTATACTCCTATATGACCACAACAGCATCAATATGCATAATGATAAGTGGAAGAAGTCAGATGCAAATGTATCATTCAAATCACATGATATTTTGGAAAAGCAAAACTACAAAAAAAAAGGATTTCTGAATTTAATCCAAAGAGGGAGGAGACTAACATTTTTTTTGCAATGGAAGTGTTCTATATATTGGTGGTGGTGTTAAATGACTATATATATTGCCCATTTTCAAGGACTCGCACATTAAAAAAGGTGACTTTGATTATAAATAAATAATATCTCAGTAACCTAATTTAAAATAAAGGTTATGCTGTTGACAGGAAAAATAACACTTAATTGTAATATATAAAATTAGTAAAGTGATACATAGAATATTACAATCTTAATAAAAATGCATTGAACTTAGACATTTTTACAATGTTTAAGTTCAAATGAAAGTTTGAAAAATTTGTTTCCATGTAAAATACAACAGGGGAAATGAGGATGAAACAGCTTTTAAAAATATTTCTCTGAGATGTATAAAATATTATGGAGCTATACCAATTTAAATGATTATTTGTGTATCAATTAACTGAACACTTAATAATGGACCTGAGTAAACAGCTCAGAAATATATCCAAATATACAATTTTTAAAACAAATTAAAATTCCAAAATAAGAGCATCACATGTATTTGAGAGGAAGTTGGTTATTAACTAAAATATGTCAAAATTTGACAGTATTTTGCAAGGAGAAATGTCAAAATAAAGCAATATAGCTTAACACTGATCCACAAATTCAGAGATGGATTGTTTTTTAAAAGAATAAAAGTATGGTTGAATATTTACCTGATATTAAGGAGAGTTTCTGGGTCATATTTTACCAGTGGGATTTTTGAAAGGTACAAGGCAGCAATAGCCATAATATTACTCTTTTGGTGATTTAGTAGACATAAAATTTCCCAGGGGCCTCTGGATGTTTCCCTGAAACTCTCCTTCAGTGTGAAGGTAGCTGTGATTTTTTCCCCCTAGCATCTTCTTGGTTTTTTATCCAATTCCTGAGGCTAGCAAAGACTTTCCTTGTCTTTATTCCTCCAGCACTTTGAATGCAACTAAGTTTCTATATTTAAATTTTCTTGTTTGGTATATCACATTGGTGTCTAGTTTGAGGAATAAAATTGACTAATATAATGATCATTTTTTCTATGTAAGGTTTAATTTGGAGGTTGAGAAGTGTATTCAACAATTTGAAATGAAATGTCACTTCCAAGAAAATTGTAAAAATGTATTTTAGTTCAACCTAAGACCTAAATGGTTATTTTATGAAACATGATTTATTCACTTGATTTTAATCAATTTCAGGAATAAGTCTATTTGTTCAATGGTTTCTAATTTAATTGAATATCAGATACCTGGAAATGTTCCGTTGCACAACTATCTGAGCAAATTATTAGCAAAATCAATTTTAAATGTGCATTGGGTATATTTCAAATATAAAAACTTGAATTATCCTGTCAAAAAGGCCTACTAAATTTAATGTCCTCTTCAAACCTTAACACTACTCTCTCACAAACCATAAATCTGGTGATAAAATATAGAGAAGGGAAATGGCCCTACTGTTTTCCTTCCTAAAATATATTGCCAAATGATTATAGAACTTACCTTTGTTCATAAATAAATGCTGATCTTAAGAGGCTTTGTGAATTTTATAGGGAAGTTTGGCTTTTGCTATTTACTATTTAAACTTGAGAATTTTTTAAATATTTTATTATATTATACATTTGTATTAATGATCAGTCTGTGTGGGTTTTTCTGAATGACTGCATTGGGTAACATTACGCTTTAGAATAACCATTAGCCAATGCCCCTACTGTTGTGATTTGGAGAATATACTTTGTTCAAGTCTTCCATACCCATGGAATAGTAAGCCAGAGTTTCATTGGCTTAGGCTATACCAGATATGACTAGCTTTCAGTTATCTGTGTGGAGAAGCATTCTGAGTATAAGATAGCCACGTATCCGGCATGGTGGTGGGATGCACTGAGACCAAAGACAATGTGTAAGATCCTTTTAAAAATAAATTTAATATGTCACAAAGCCCTTGATTCTCCTGAAATTCTGAAAAGGTGAGTTCATTCTGCCCACTAACCCCACTTCCCATGTTGTCTTAACTAAGATATTCTAGTGTAGAAACAAACTAAACAGAACCCCAATTCATATATATTTTTTCCCAAAGCATTTCCATTGTAAAAAGAAAAAAAAATAAGAATAATCTCAGCAAATTGGGAGGATTGTGCATAATTAGAGTCACCATTCTTCAACATTTCTGTCATTTTTTAGAAGAAATGTAAATAGTGATGTGAACCTGAATTTTGACCTTTTATGATATAGGATGGGGTGTAAATTAGGGGCAGCTAAAAGAAAAACCATGGTGCATCTTTATTCATATATATATAAGGACACCCTAAAGTAAAAGGAACTAGAATTTAGCAACTGTGAAGTGTTGAAAAGGCAAAAGTATAAGGAGAAATATCAGAGCATTAAATATGTTAGCTGAGTTTGATGCTTATTTTGAAATTGACAGAGGTTTGGTCACCGTGGCTACATAGAAGGCAGCATGGAGGAGGGACTAGCCTCCATGCTGTCATAAGCAACAGGTCCAAATTCTGCTGTGCTTTCATCATAGTACTGTTTTTTTTTCTGATTGTTATTGAAGTCTGTCTTCCCAAACTAATTAAATTAGCTAAGTAAGTTGTCTAAATATACAAACTTGGTGAATGGAAGAATTCTTAAATCCATATCATAGAATTCAAAATACCAATTTCTCTGCCCCACACAAAATGTTGTGTATGTGTGGAAGTTTGTGATGATAAATAAGTACAGATACAGCAACATCCTGCTGACCATGATCTCTCACCAGGCACACAGATGTTTCAGAAGAGATTGATTTATTTCCAGTAGGCCTTTGTAAATAACATCCATATCATTTTCAATGTTGCTATTTCATTGGCCAGATATGAGAGCTATGTGGCACTATTTTTAATTCTTTTAGATTTATTTAACTTTGTAAGCATTACATACCAAGAGTTCTCATCTCTCCTGTCTCTCTAGCTTTGCGTATCGACCACAATGCCATTTTGCTTTAATTCATTCAGAGTTAAACTTCTGGGATCATGGGGTTAGTGGTGCATGCTATCAAGAAAGAATAATTTATTTGACTAGACAGCTAGTAGTAGTGTTTCTTTATTTTCCAAATCTGTATAGCTTACATCATATTTAATATTTTATTTTAATCTATCTCTGTTAATAGGATATTATACTGTCTGCTGTTAGTGTGGTATGGAACTTTCCTAAGAAGGAAGCTGGGTAGGTTTTCTCTTTGTCATTGATACAAATACAAAAATAAAACAATAGTCCTCCAAACCCCTACTCCTCAATTGTTCCAAACATTGAAGAAATCAAGTAGAAAAATAAGCAATAATAACTAAGCAGCTCATTTGGGCTTCCTCAAAACTGTCTTTTTTTTTTACCCCTAATGTAGTTTCCTTCTATCAACTCTCCATGCCTCAGGAAAATTGATCTTACATACATGCCAATCTGATTAAGTATTTAATAACTTCTTCTTTTAAAAGGTCTTTAATTGATTTAAATTATCCTTCTGATAAAGCCTAACCCTCTATCTTCATATCTGCCTTAGCATAAGCTTCCAGAACAATTCCTTATCTATTTTAGGTTCTCCATAATGAATCTCTCATAATGAATTTTTGAGTGTATGTCGAGTTTATTCAATTTTTAAATAACTGGAGTGTCAATTAAAGTGTAATTAGTTATGTTAAAGGGGGACTGGGAAGGTCAGTTAGTAGAGAAGACTATGCCATGTGTCAAAGTCGACTGTGAATAGATGGTGGTGAGAAGACACCACTCCAGGTCCCTGGAGAAAACAGCAGAAGAGAGTTGTAGAAGCCATAGTGAAGAGTAGAGGTAACAACACCACCTCTGGATTCCAGTGCCAAGTTTCACACGAGGCCAGACAGTGCAGAGAATGTTTAGTTATAGAACAAAGGCACACAGGCTGAAAGGTATGTGCTGTTTTTAATGGAGCATGCCTACCATCTCCTACAACCCTCTGCCTGCATCTTGGTGGATATCTGATGGGCTTCAGAATGACTGCAACATGACTCAGCACCCTGGACTTGCACCCAATCTCCTCTCCCTGTGTTCCCTCTTTCCATTAACTGCATTACTTAGCATCTCTCAGGCACTTAGGCCAGAAACCAGTAGCACCCCAGAATCATCTTTTTACCATTATCATTTTAACTCCTCAATTCTTCTGTTGTCTTACTCTATTTCCATTCCTTGAATACTTTCGTCCATATTCAAGTTGTTGTCATTTCTCTCAAGTATTACAACAATTTCCCTGTTATTTCCTGGCTTCGCAGTGAGAGGCCCCCTGGCAGAAGGTTGGGGGCAAAAGCTTAGTGTGAAGGCAGGTTATGCCTGGATGCGAGTCTTACTTGTACTAAAGATCTTGGACAAGTTGATTATTTGCATTATTTCAATTGGAAAGTGGGACTAATGGTAACACAAAAAGTAGAAATCTTATGATAACTAAATAAAATAATGTATGTAAATAGGAGCTAGTACTCTTGTTATCTAGTTTAGCATCTGTTGAAAATGCTTTCCATTCAACAACTGGAAAAATAATTAGGAAATAAAATTTAGTTAAATCAACCCTTTATTTATATGCTACCAGTGATTCTCTGTATTCTTGCACAAATATGCTTCTCATGGCTGAGCCCTCTGTCCCTTCAATACCATCTTCTTTTTCTTCCCTCTGAAAAATGTATACTCTGATAATATGTCTTATGGCTTGGACCTGGAATCTCCCCAAAAGGCTCGCGTGTTGAAGGCTTTGTCCTCAAAGCAGCAATGTTCAGAAGTGGGGCACTTTGGAAGTGACTGGATAATGATGGTTCTGATCTGATCAATGGATCAATCCATTGATGGATTCATAATTGAATGTACTATTGGGAGGTGGAGGAAGCTGTAAGAGTAGGTCCTAATTGAAGGGAGTAGGGCTGGGGCCATTCACTAAAAGGGTACATCTTGTCTCTGTTCTCTCCCTTGCTCTCTTTACTTTCCAGCCACCATGAGGCAAGCAGCTTTGCTCTTCCAAGTGCTCCCCACCATGATGTTCTGCTTCACCACAGGCCCAGAAACAATAGAACCAAGCGAGCATGGACTGAAAACTCTGAAAAAAATCAAAATAAATCTTTTATTCTTTAACTAGTTTTTCTCATCTATTTTGTCACAGCTACAGAAAGATGACTAAGGTAATACGGAACTAGCTCCTCAGAGTTGCCCATACATACTGCTCTCCCTTTTCTGTGCCTTTTTCTTATTGACTCTCTGTGAAACATCTGCTTCCCATGTTGTTTGCCTGAATAGATCTTATGTTTCCTACAAGCCTGGAGTCTGTCAGTACCTCTTGGAATGTTTTCCCAGACTTCTAGAATAACTTCTTAGCCTTTTCCTTAAAACCACTTACATTATATTATCTAAACAATAATATAATTATACTTAAATCATCTACATACATTTCCTCCCTAAATGTTATCTACAATTAAAGTTAGAGATCCTGAATTACTTAACTTATCAACACAATGTATGACATTGACACATCATAGCACTCAAGAGATTTTTAAACTGAATTTAATTTTACATTTATAGTCTCAAAAAAAAACCCAGATTTCTCTTTCTTTTCTTTCATAACTAGAGATTCATCCTTTGTACTCTTTTTTTTTTTTGTGGTACTGGTGATTGACCCCAGGGGCATTCTACCTCCGAGCTCCACCCCCAGCCCTATTTTTTATTCTTTATTTTGAAACAGGGTCTCACTAAGTTGCAGAAGATCTCACTAAGTAGCCAAGAGTGGCCGCAAACCTGTGATCCTCCGGTCTCAGCCTCCCAAGTACTGGGATTACAAGTGTGTACCACCATGCCTGGCTCATCCTTTGTACTCTTGATGGTAAATCATGTTAGTCTTAAGCATATATTTTGAATTTAACTCCCTTGCTTATTTATATTCCCATAGTCCATAAACATTAGAAACAAATTGAACTAATTTTTGAGTGAATGTTTATTTTTTAAATACAGTTTTTGAATGTCATTCTAGTTTGATCTTGAAAAAGATGCTTTAGAATGTTGCTTCCAAGTTTTATTCCATAACCATAGCTGTCCAAATTTGTTCACAAGGATGGAGCACGTTATGTACAGTGTGAGAGAAACATTTTACATAATAGCATAGCAGAAATCTACACTTGTATGTCAAGACAGAAAAAAGCTGACTGGCTTACTAATATATTTAGATGTATTGTCTTTCCATATTAATGATGTATGTTTAGAAAAACATCGTCATGCTTCATAGCTTTCTACTTTTTTAATACCACCAAATGCACTCAATGGATGGTTTATATGCTTTAGCTATTATTTTTTGTACTTTTATTGCTGCATTATAGTCTTACATCATAATGTAGTTCATAGTGATAGTGACATACATGCACACAGCACTTGGTGAGCTTTCCGCCAGCTCCCTCCCCACTCCCCCCACCCCTTTCCCATACAGGATATTGAGATTGTCATTGGTATTCTCACATATGTACATAATGTCAATTTAGTTTATTTTAATGACATGAAATTCAGTGGGCCAATAAACCATAAAGGTGGAAAGAGTCTGAGGAGGGAAATTCAGAAATATTAAAAGAAAAAAGGGATCAAAAAAATTCAGATTTGAGACTCAGAGAATTAACTCTCTATTCCTTATTTGTGAGATTTGGACAACTCATAGCTACTCTGTTCTTCAGTGTGTAATGCGTGCAGCACCAGGCCAAGACCATAATGCATGTATAATATAGTTTTTCCTTCTTGCCTCCTACTCTGTCTTATGTCCCCATATAGATTTAGTGAAAATTGTAATGAATACATTTATTTCACAAAGTCCCCATGTGCTCAGAATTTTAATGAATTTAAAGTGTTTTATAAAGCCTAAACTATTATATAGATATAATTTGCTATTATGTATTTACATACTCATATCAAATATTCATGTAATAAATAATCTTTATATCTTTATTGGACATTGATTAATCAATCAAAAAATTTGGCTTTGTATGTTGGATAAGTACTATCAATTCACAAAACATTGCTAAATTGAAGATTATATGTCATAAACAATGTGAATATATGAGATTATACCAACATCACTCTCAGTGCTACATGTGGGGGAGAGGTGGAGGGGAGGCGGGGGGGAGGGACACCAAGAGCTGTGTGCATGTATGTTAACACCAAACTGATACTCATTGTGATGTGAGACTACAATGCACCAATAAAAACATAAAAAAAAGAAAAAGAAAACACTAGAATTTTTTTCTGGTGTTGCTGGGGTTGAACCCAGGTTTAATTATATCTCTGAGCTATACTCCAGCTCTATTTTATTTTTATTTGAAAACAGAGTCTCACTAAGGTGCTGAGAACCTCACTAGGTTGCTGAGGCTGGACTGGAACCTGCAATCTTCATGTCTCAGCCTCCCAAGTACTGGGATTAAAGGCATGCACCACCACTCCTGGCATATTAGAATCTTAAAGCATATTTTGTCTTTAAAAATATGCATGATGCAAATGAGATATGAAGCATTTGTAAATATAAGACATTTATTATAATTTAGGAATTCACACTTCTATTTTGGAAATTATTGGAGTAGGAGGAAAGTAACAAGTTATAGAAAGTACATAATGTAAATTAAATGGTTACATACATTTAAATTCATATATACTCAAGGGTACTACTTCTGAAAATTTTTAGTAAATGTCAACCTTAATTATAAAACTGAAGAAATCATTAATTATTAATCAATATAATTTTAGAGGCTTTTGAGAATTTGAGAATCTCTCAAATATTATTTGAATCAACTTAGTTCCAATTATTGATGCAGCCAGATGTCTCAGAATTTAAAAAAATATATTTACTACTAGCATTTTTGATATTTTTTTGTAAAGCCAACAAATGGCTCTAAAATATATCAGTAAGAACACATAATTATAATAATCTATAGAGGAGATGATTCTGCCCTCAAAATTTTATGATAAAATGTTATCAAGAGATCTTCTTTTCTAAAATGTGTTAATAGCAGCTTGCTCAATGATGCATGACTAGAAAAACACATTCTAAGCAACTATATGTATTAGTTATCTCTTCCTATGTAACAAGTGACTGCAAATTTAGTGGCTTATTACAGTAGCAGGTATCTCCCAGATTCTGTGGTCAAGGAGTCTAGGTACAAGGGGGCCGGCTGAGATCCAGGGTTGGCCAGGGCAGAGGTCTCACTAGAGAATTGCATGTGAAAGATGTGATTCCTTCTCACTCAAGTTGTCGGCAGAATGTGTTTCCTTGATGTTGTAGGACTGAGGCCCTGCTTTTCTTTTTTTTTAAAATTTTGTCTGTTTGTTTGTTCTTTTGTTTTTGTTTTGCCTGGAGAACAATTTCAATTAGAAACTGCCTTCTATTCCTCAAGGGTATCTGAAGTCCCTGTTGAATGTCCATAGTTCCTTACCATGAGGATTTCCCCATTGATCCAGTTATGGGTGATTTCATACCATGTCCTATCCAGAAGCAGAGCAAGCATTATAAGGTTAGAACAGGCTGCTTCCTACTCTTCCCAGCCTGCTGTGTGGGCTTCTACTGTCCCAAGCCTGCTGGGTCGGCATAGCAACAAAGATCAGATGAAGGCCAACACTAAGAAAGTTACAAACCTTAAAACTTAGAAGGTCACAGGCCTAGGAAGAGCTGAAATCCAAACAAAACCATTATTCTCTCACATAGATGCTGACAAAGAGGGGCTACTGGCCTGGGAGCTTAGCAACCCAGATAAGGAAAACTAGATAGGACAAACCCTTATTTAAGATCTGGGGACCTAGGGGGGCGGAAGCACTCTGCTCCATTGTGTTCACCTCAGAGGCCCAACCTTTGAGAAATGCACTGTTACTCTTGTTTTTATAATAAATCTTTTTGTCCTGCACTAAATTCCAACTGCTTGTCTTGGCTCTTTATTTCCTGGCGCATGATATCTGGGTTAAGGAAAGGAACTCCCGGTGACCACTGAAACTGTAGATCCCATCATGGGTTTTGACTTCATTAAACCAGCAAGGGCTGGGCATGGTGGCACACGCTTGTAATCCCAGTACTTTGGGAGGCAGAGACCGGAGGATCCGGGTTCACGGCCAGCCTCAGCCCTCTCTCTCTCTCTCTCTCTCTCTCTCTCTCTCTCTCTCTCTCTCTCCCTGTCTCTCTCTCTCTCCCTAGTGAGGCCCTCCGCAACTTCGTGAGACCCGGTTTCAAAATAAAGTATAAAAAAATAGGGCCAGGGGTGTAGCGCGGAGGTAGAATGCCCCTGGGTTCAATCCCCGTACCAAAAAAAAAAACAAACAAACAAAAAACCCAGCAAGAAGAGTTTCTAGAGAAACCTTACTAGCCAGACACAATTTTATATAATGTAACATAAACGTAGGACTGATGTTCCATCAGCTTTACCTTATTCTCTTAGAAGCAAGTCACAAGTCTCGTCCACACTCTAGAGGAGATGATTACACGAGGTTGTGTTCACCATAAAGGGGGTATCATGGGAGCCAACCTAGAGACTTTATACCACACTATAGAAACAATACCAATCTAAAATTTGAAGCTAAATTTGAAGCAAATAACATGAATTTTGTTCCTCTAGACAGTCAATTCTCTGAGCCACTCATTCTTATTTTTCTATGTTTTGCAGTACCAGAGTTAGCGATAAGTAATTTATTGAAGGAATGAATGAATAAGGGACTCCATGTTTAGTCTCACACATCCACTGAAATTATCTTTCTACATAAACATATATTTAATGGTTGGGGGTGAATACAAACTTAATTACTGCTTTTCAGTGACAAAATTGGTACTTTTCTTTTTTCTAAATGAGGTAGCTCTGACTTTACTTTCTGAGAATGTTCACTCAATGCACTTTTCCCCATACACTCGCAAGCACTATGAGCAGTTTTTCTTTCAATTTTCCCAATGTAATAGATTGAAATGGGCTGTTTATGAAAGGCAAAGATATCTACGAATTTAGCAATTCAGTTTCAATGAAATTTACAGTAACCATATCAATAGTACATATATGGATGGTCTGAGCAACAGGTTTTAAAATGCAAAATGTAGACGGGTGTGGTGGCGCATGCTTGTAATCCCAGTACTTGGGAGGCTGAGACCAGAGGATTCGAGTTCATGGCCAGCCTCAGCTACTTAGTGAGGCCCCCCACAACTTAGTGAGACCCTGTTTCAAAATAAAGAATAAAAAATAGGGCTGGGGGTGTAATTCAGAGGTAGAATGCCCCTGAGTTCAATCCCTGGTACCGCAAAATAAAAAAATAAATAAGTAAAATAAAATAAAATGTAAAATGTAACTACTTATCAACCAAAGGATAAATGTTATAGGGTACATATAATTCATAAAATATTTCTAAATTTCCAAGGGCGTCAGATTTTTATCCTCAAATGTGTTAGATTTATCTGTACCACCTCTAATAATGACATAGCCCTCAGTGCCTGGCCCATGACTCCCTGCCCACATATTGCTGTGAAATCAATGCAAGGGACTCAAAATAGAAAGTGATCTCATCTTGCTGCTTGTTGTGAGAAAACAAAACTGCACTTAGTAACTCTGAAGCATGAGGAACAGTATTTGGGAAAAATGTGTTGAAAAAAATTCAGAGGACCTTTGAATATCATAATCTATGTTAATGAAGAGCTTTGACTTGTTCCTGTAAAACTGGGACTCCAGGAATATATTCATTTCAAGTTTGTTCATTCTTTACTTTGTGTGTGTGTGTGTGTATGTGTGTGTGTGTGTGTGTGTGTGTGTGTGTGTGTGTGTCTAGGGATTGAACCCAGGGTCATTCAGTCACTGAAGTATATGCACAGCCCTTTTTTTATTTTTTATTTTGAAACGGTATTGCTAAGTTGCCCAGGCTGGCCTTAAACTTGCGAATGGCTCAAGTCTATATTATTCTTATGAACGGATGACCTGTGCTTAATTATTAAGTTGTTCTATTTAAATAAGGGTTATGAATATTTTTCTGCAGTATTTTTGTAAAAGAATATATTTAAATTTGCACAGTAGCATACACCTATAATTCCAGTACTCAGGAGGCTGAGACGGATCACAGGTTCAAGGCTAGTGCACAGTCACTTAGAGAGACCCTGTTTCAAAATAAAAACAGTTGGGGATGTAGCTCAGAGGTATAATGAATGCTTCTGGGTTCAATCCCAGACAAAATTAATATATTTAAATACATCATTTTAATTTTTAAAAGATCAATATTAATATTATGCTGTTAATTCTAAACAAGATTAAGGACATATCTAATATTGGAATTATTGGATTTGTAAAAAGTTCTTCTAAAGTCTCTTCATACCTCTCATTTTTCGTCATCTTATAAAATGTTTCTCAATGTTTGAACATTTATGATTTTAGAAGATTGCAAGAATATGGTTAGATTTTGTGGGGATACTGAAGATTGAACCCAGGGGCATTCCACCTCTGAGCTACACCCTCAGTCCTGTTTTATTTTTTGTTTTGAAACAGGGTCTTGCTAGGTTTCTGAGAGTTTCGCTATGTTGCTGAGGCTAGTCTGGAACTTGAAATCCTCCTTTCTTAGCTACCCAAGTACTAGGATTATAGGGATGCACCACCACATGCAGCTAAAAGGGTTATTTATCTATTGTTTGTCTTAATTATTAGAATTATTTTAGACCTTTGAATAAGAACAAAAATAACTGAATCACATTTTAGATATAATTTGTGTAAATAAAATTATTCAAACTATCACTTTATAATTCAAAATATACATTAGCTGCCCATGAGGTAGATGTATACTTACTCAATGCAACTATAAATGTTTCTCTTCTTTCCAGAAGTTATTCACTCCTTGTTAATACTGTCTTTTGACAACTATATAAGTTTTGAGTGTCACACTTTTTCCTTATTGAAACCTTTTGAAAATTTGTCAATCTATTATTATTGTTTCCTATGGATTAGCAGTGTCAAACTAATAATTGGCAGAATCAAGAGTGTCTGGAAAACCCTTTCTTCTTGTTTTATTTTTCCTATAAAGCCAAAAGCATTCTTTCAAATATGTCTATAAAGTTCTTGTCCCTCTTCAATAGATATGTATGTCATTCCATTAATGTTTTTACCCATGATGCCATGCTATGACAGGCATGGCAATTCATTTCTTCCAAGAAGGGATGTACGCAAGTGTTTCTGTTTTTAAATTGTTTACACTCTTCATTGTCAAAGTTCATTGAAAACCAAGAAATACTTTGCATGTTTTCTCTGAGTATCATATCTCATTGGGAGACATCATGTCAATTTATGAACATAATTATGAATCTAAGTCATTTTTTATGTCACTCATAATATCTTTTGACATTTGAGTCTTTTTTGCAAATATGTTCCTTTCAATAGATATCTTATACTGGGAATTGTTTCCAAACTCAACATCTAGTATCATGATTATACCCTATTATATTCTAATCACTAAATATTTTAGGACTAGCACGTACTTTGCAATGTGTCAGTAAGTTTGTGTATCTTTCAATAACTATTTTAAAATATCTGTCATTATATTTTGCCAAATTTCAAGTGGCATAAATTATTAATTGACATTTTAGTTATCTTCCTTGCTGCACTGGTGCCAGTTTCGCCCTGATGGTTTACTATGGGTGATATTGATGCTTTTTAAAACTGTGCATTCCACCATTTCCATCTTCCACTGAGCCTGACACGCTCAATTCACATTACCTGAAAATATGTATTCATTTTACTCTAGTACTACCATCAGTTAACATAATAGTAACTTTTTGTATGTGGGTTTTTTATTGTCTACTCCACAAGGCAGAAATAATTCATTATGTTTACGAATGTGTTCTATACTCCTAGAAGACGTCTCAGCATATAGCAGGTAGTATAGTCTGAATGCTTGTGTCTCTCAAAAGTTATATATTAAAACTTGATCCTTTATGTGATAGCATGTAGAAGTGAGGCATTGGGGAGGTGAAGTAGTTAATTTTAGGTGTTAGCTTTAACTGAATAGCAGGATGCCTAGATGGCTGGAAAAGCATTTTCTCTGTATACACCTGGTAGGGAGTTTTCAGAGAACATTGACATCAGAGTTGGTGGAGGGAGTGGGAATATCTACCTTCAATGTGGGAAGGCACCATGAAATTGGCAGGAGACTCAGAAGGTGTAAGAAGTTGAGACAAAGGTAGATTCTCTTTGTCTTCCACTGACGTGCTTTCCCTCCTCCTCTCCTTGGACCTAAGAACTCCAGGTTCTTTAGCTACAGGGACTTCAATCATCAGCCTCTCAAGGTTTTTAGGTTTTCAGCTTCAGAATTAGAGTCATATCATTGGCTTCTTTAGTTCTTGGACCTTTCCACTTGGACTGAGACACACCAGCAACTTATCATGGGACTTCTTAGTTTCCTAGACTATCCTATTGGCTTCATATCTCTGGGAAACTTTAATACATGAGGGTAGAGTGCTTATTCTTAGAATTAGTTTCCTTATAAAAGAAACCCCAGAGAGACAACTTCCCCCATGTGAAGACACAGCCAGAAGTTACTATCTGAGTAAGCAGGACCTCACCTGATGCTAAATCTGCAGGTGTCTTCCTTCATCCTTGGATTCTTGGTTTTACAAACTGATACAGAAACATTGTTTATCAGTCTGTGGTAATTTGTAATAGCAGCCCAAATGGATTAAGACAGTAGGGGATATTTACATATTAAGTGGATGAATCAATGAAGGAGCCGGTTGGAGGAATCAGTGAAACCCTAGACATTATAGGTGGCATAATTAAAATTTTTTATTAAACATGAAAAGTGTACTTAATGTTTTGAAACATTTTGAAATGACTAAGGATAGAAGAAAAGAACAAATGTGAATCATAATGGACAAGAGAAAAATTCTGGAGAGCTGAAAGAAAAATAAGTATGAAGAATAATTTCTTACTGTAAGCAGTTAAAAGGATATACAAATTTAGAGAGTATAAATGATTTTTTAAAGTTCTGTAGAGCTTTTAAGATTGCAATTCTTATTTTTTCTTACCTCTATGATATTCAAAGATAATATGTATCTTTATTTACCTTTTCTAGAGGTTCTGGGCAAAAGGCCAAATCTCTAATCAAGATTTCCTAAGGTAAAATCTTTCCAAAAGTCAATAACCAACTTGAGTTAAAATAAGCCTTAAAAAACTCCTAATAAAATATTATGCTTGTGAAATACTTACACTTTCATAATAAGTCCAGACCAAACTGTTAACTTTTTGAATGAAGGAATGATAATTATTTCCTCAGCAGAATACCAAAAAACATTCTTTCTGGAATTTGGAGTTTATTTTTATAAAAAAAAATACACTTTATAACTAAATTCTGATTGGTGAGATAGGAGTGAAACTGAGGGCAAGGACAGTCATGTCTTCTATGTCAAAAGATGTTATGGACACTGTTATATTGGTTTGAATGGCAGATGATGCTTCTATGTTTCTGTCTGTGGTTCTTAAGTATACAGGATGTACCATTGAGGTCACTACTAAGTCATGAAGTTTGATTCTCTCCATACCTGTGAAATGTGTATCAAAAACTCCATGCATTTCTACTTAAACAACTGGAGGTTGGGCATGTATCTACCAGCCTGCCTTCTACTGATTTTGGTTGTGTAGTTGTTCTCCCAAGACTTCAGATAAAGGTCTGAAATTATTACCCTCTGTGGACAATAATATTTCATGAAAAGGCTGGTATGAATCTACTCACCACATGCAATTAAAATCTGAATGTTACTTACCTTGTAAATATCTATGATCATGTATGGTTTAAAATTCAATTTAGAAGTTTCATTACATCATAAAAACCTTGTTAATTCCTTTCTACTTTTCCTTCCTGCTCAATCTTGGTGAAAAGAAAATCTTGGTCTAGGATTCAATCCCTAGCAAGTAATAGCACAATACTGTATGTCTTTACGTACAAGTTGAACAAAGTATATGATTCATAGAACCAGTAAACTCAAATAAGATGAATGTGTCTCAACAGATACGAGGTTGAAAATACTACACTATGTGGTATCATAGAATCATATGCTTTTTTAAATGAGTTTATTCTGAATCTGTTGACCAAAGAAATTGCCCATGTTTTAAATGAGGAGAGTTAAGACCATTTCAATAGATGAAAAAACATTTGACAAAATTCAACACCCATTCACATTAAAAACAATGAAGAAACTAGGGATATAAAGAACTTATCTCAGTATCTTAAAGGCAATAGACAAACCCAAAGCCAACATCAAACTGAATGGGAAAAAAATGAAAGTATTTCCTCTAAAATCAGAAATAAGACAAGGATGCCTGCTATCATCATTCTTATTCAATACAGTGCTTGAAATTTTAGCCAGATAAATTAGGCAAGAGGAGGAAATAAAAGCAATACAAAAAGGGAAAGAAGTTAAATTATCTCTGTAGATGACATGATCCTATCATTAAAAGACTGAACAAACTTAAGAAGACATCTAGAGCTGATAAATTCAGCAAAGTAGTTGGATACAAAATCAACTTACAAAAATCAAAAGCTTTCCTATACATCATTTATAAATTACTTCTGTGTATACTATATAGAATTTCTAAGTTAAATGATTTAATTAATCTGTTAGGTGAATGATGCAAATAAAAACATATTTCACTAAATTAAAAAGTGAAAAAAACAAAAGCTATAAAAACAGGGATTTTGGGGGGATAGTAGTAATTTAGGAGTCAAGGAACTTGTTTGCCATATTTAGTTAAAAATAACAGCATCCAAACATTTGTGTTTTTATACCAGACCTATTGGTGGTGATTCATGATAGAATTTACTAGTCTAGTCATTGGTTTATACCATCCTAGATTTCAACTAGGCTTTTTATATTTTAGGACTTTAGGTTTTTTTTCTCAACTGCAGTTTCTTATCTTGAAAATGGATGTGATAGCATTTTATTAAAAAAAAGACTTCTCAAAGCAGCATGGCTTTATCCCCTTCTAGAATGGGAAAGCTCAAACTTGCCCACCTGCCCTTGCCACCTTCACATTTAGTTTTAGATTCTGTATTTCCCAATAGCCTATCTCTAACAATCACAAAAAATGAACTCATTTAAATAACATACTTTATTTTCCCCCAAACCAGAAACTACTTTTAATCCAACGTGTAATTTATATATCCCCAGCTATTAAAATATTTTGCATTTGGGTTTTTTCATGTAAAATCTTTGAAATCCTGTAAAATTATACTTATGGATCATCTCAAAGAGTAAATAATCATATTCCAAGTGCTCGGTCACATTTGTAGATATTGGGTACTATATTGAACAGCACCAGCCTCGTTTAGTAGAACACAGCTGCATCCAACCTGTTGTGGATCCAACATCATGTGGCTTCTTAAAATCTCCTTCTCCAGACCTGTTCAGCTGCCATCCAGAACTGGGATATCAAGTCTTTTCTCAAGTCTGCTGCCTCTTGCAGGTTGGCATCAGAAATGTGCATGTCCTCTGAACTCCTGAACGTTCCTGCACCTATTTTTAATTAGTCATTCTTTTTTTTTTTTTGGTACCATGACTCAGATACAAACTGTAATTAGTCATTCTTAAAGCAACCTCATCCCAACCCATTCCCATCTACCTATCGACCCTCATTACTATATTGGTGGAAGAAGAAAAAGAGCTACTTTCTTGAGAGATTACCCTTCGATTCAAACTTAAAGCTTGCCATTTTCTCCTGAGCACTTTGATCATAGAAATGCCCTTGTTATTTATGTTTTTTTAAATAAACGGTTGGTTGGGAGGCTGAGATGGGAGTATCGCAGGTTCAAAGACAACCTCAGCAAGTAGTGAGACTCATCAACCTAGAGAGATACTGTTGCAAAATACAACTTAAAAAATAAGGCTGGGGTTGTAGCTCTGAGGTAGAATCCCTCTGAGTTCAATCCCCAGTACTAAATATATAAAATAAATAAATAAATAAGGTTGAAAAGATGTTTTAAAAAGTGGGTAAGAGAATATATATATATATATATATATATATATATATACACACACACTAACCACAGAGACTGATCTGAATTAATAGTTCAGAATGTTATTTCTCCACAGAAGTAAATTTAATATAAAATGCTTTATATCTCTTTTCAAAATTTAATGATAAAACAAGTTTCACATGAAAAATGTCATAAGAAAATATAACATAGTGCTAATTTTTAAAAATCAGATGTTTTAGCCGGGCGTGGTGGCGCACGCTTGTAATCCCAGTACTTTGGGAGGCAGAGACCGGAGGATCCGGGTTCGCAACCGGCCTCAGCTCTCTCTCTCTCTCTTTTTCCCTGTCTCTCTCTCTCTCTCTCTCTCTCTCTCTCTCTGTACTTACTGAGGCCCTCCACAACTT